>JAWMAG010000031.1:13447500-13467500 GCA_037013455.1 Ceratitis rosa
CCCCTTCGCACTTTAAACAACGCACAACTCTTTCAACGCGCGGTGTTGTTGTTATTGTTTGGGCAAATAGCCACAGCCGACCGACCACCGGCTAACCATTCGCTACCGAGAGGCGTTTATTCGATTGCCTTATTTTATTTAGCCACTTCAGCTAAATTTGTCCATTTGTCCACTTGGCTTTTCATTGGATTCAATGGATTTGCCTGCAGTTTCATGCTTACTTATGTATGTACATATGTCTAGATTCGTGTATGTGTATGCAACTTTTGTCTGCCTCTGGCGATTTGCGCTGCGTTAAATGCCATGAAAAGGCATTTCTCGTGCTCTCTTTGTTTGGTTGGAAAATATTTTGCAAATACCAAAAATTGTTTTTGGCCGATCATATGACCAACGATGCGTACATACATACACACTCTACATGTACTGCTATATATGACAGCTAAATATTCATAAGTACATACATATATGTAGTATCGATTGTCGATTGCTTGTTGTTGTATGCATTTTGCTTCGTTATTGTTTTCGCGGTTATTGTTGTTGTTGTCGTTGTGGTTTTCAAATATTTTTGGTTGCACAGTTTTCGACACGGCTGCTGTTCATTGGCCTCCACCTCTCTTGATTCACCAACAAACATACTCCTGGAGCAAAGGTGAAAGTGGATTTTTGAATAGTTCAAGTTGATATTTAAACTTTTGTTGGCGGCAATGTTAAATGAGTGGGAATTATCATGGCGTGAGTATGTGTTGCCAGAACTGAAGAGTAATTTTTTTTTTTTTGAAAGAGTTTAAAATAAAATCAGGTAGTTATTTAACGGTTAAGTGTTTTATTATATTTTTTACTTTTTTTTTAGAAATAAAAAGCATTATTTAATTTTATTGACAAATTTAACTATATTAAAATAAAGGGTTTGTCATGATGTTTAAAAACTGATTTCGGGCAAGTGACTGCGGCAGCTGGCTCGATTAAATTTTAGACCAGAGGCCCAATTTCGACCACTTTTTGCAGCAATTGTGGCCATGTGACAGCAATAACTTTTTGAATATTCCGAATTTTTTCTTCTAATTCGTCAATCGCCTCAGACTCAACTGCGTAGACAAGCGTATTCACGTAACTCCACAGAAGATAGTCCAGCGGTGTTAAATCGCGCAACCTTCTATGGCCCACGGCGCGAGATAAAGCGTTCTCCAAAAGTTTCCTTCAATAATTTGATTGATTCGTTGGTTGTATGGCATGTAGCGGCTTGTTGTTGGAACATAAGGTCATCCATATCAACATCCTCTAATTCAGGCATGAAAAAGTCATAAGTCCTGGCACTATAGCATTCCCCAATGACTGTAAGTCGGTTTAATTTTTGAAGAAATATAGACAAATGATTTCCTCTGCCTATAGAGCACACCAAGCAGTGACAGTCCACCATACCTATTCAACCAAAAGAGAGCTTCAGCGATGAACAAAATCTTCTGGTGAAAATCGGGATCCGTGGCCTTCACGTTTTAGGCCTTTTCACCGAACGTGCGTCACGTTTCATAGTCGTTTGGTTTCAACTCTTGCACGAGTTGGATTTTGTAAGCCCACAAAACAAGATCCTTCCACAAAAACTTCCAAAAAGTGGCTGGGCATAGCTCCAACTGTTGCACGTGATGGCCGCATTCGGGTCTTCTTCTATGCGCTGCTCCACAGCAGCAATAGCGTCTTCAGTGCGCACTATACTACATCTCTTAGGGTACTCATTATCCACAAGGGTAAACGTGGTACAAAACCCACAGTTTCTGGAAGCATCGACTCTGCAAGGCGATTATGTCGACCGAACGTTGGACGTATCGCGATTTGCAAACGTTATTTCTGAGTGAGTCTGTTCATTAGAAAAAGCTGTCAAAAGGACGAAAAAAAAGTATTGCCACACACACGTCCCTTTTATATTTACCGAAATATTCACTCAGAACTCGAGCTCATGGTTTCCTGTTATACCAAACGTACTCTGCTAGCACTCATCAATAACCTGGTATAAGAGATTTGTGGGACTAGAGAACCAATATGTTTTAAAATGATCCCTTACCACTCGCGATTCATATATAGACTGGAAGAGGGAGATCGATCTGAGCATATTGAGCCTATGAAAGCACCACAAAAAACAAGTTGCACAACACAAATTCGAAAAGGAACTCAGTCGAGAAGGCACCCACAGATCCTCAATATTCCCCGAATACCAATTTTGGGGATTTTTTTCGGTTACAAAAACAACATTCCGAATGCTCACTGGATGACAATGGAATATACGTTTCATCAGCCGAATTTAACAATCTACGAATAGCACTCTCACGTTTATAAAACAAAAATTTTGACGAAGAGCTGAAAAGGTCTATGCATCGGTTTACTTGCAAAATATGATCGGACGAAAAATTGGCGACGATTTAAGCCTGAACATGCTCTGAACAATCCATTAGAAAAGGGATCATGTTCTCAATATCACATAGTCGAATGAACACAGTCAACAAAATGATCAAAGTTGGTCAGCTTGTGTCCAAACCTGGTAGATCCAGCATAGTAAGTCTATGCTTGGCCAAAAGTTTAAAGAGATCGACACACACCAACTCTTCATTGATTTTTGAGATGCAGTGAGCAGCCTTAAAGAGAGATTATAAAGAAAAACAGGTAAAGAATGATGCGGGCTTACTTGGAGTATCCAATCTACACCAAACTGAGAAAAGAAGAAGCAACTAACATAATATTGTTGACTGGATGGCAATTAGGTAGCCGAACTGGGCTTCGAACCAAACAAAATTATAAACTCCTCATACTTAAGAGAGGAAAGCGATTCCTCATATTATGCTCGTTTGGTTAGTTGGTTGAAGTGGTTGCCGAGCATCAGCACACCTAGGCCCAAAGCGGGTCCATAGTGATACCACTGAGATCCTGATGACCCCTACCCGCTAATCAAACCAGTGAGTGGAGTTTGCAAAGCTGAGCAGTCGCCGCATCTTAGTCCCCGCTATCTCGCTCAGGTCTCTAAAGGTTGCCGCCTCCAGAGACTTCAACCTACTCCTCCAAAGTGCGGGGCATTCACATAGAAAGTGCCTTAAGGTTTCAGGTTCTTCTTCTTTTCTGTAACTTCTGCAGAAATCATTGGATTGTACGCCAAGACTCTCTGCGTGCCTGCCTAATAAAATATGCTCTGTAAGAAGACCTATTACTGTAGATATCTCCTTTCTTTTCAGCTCGATGAAGTCACGTGACCTTCTTTCGTTCCATTCTGGCCACAATGTCTTAGCCACATTACATGTAATTAGACTTTTCCATTTTAAGTTAGCATCTTTAGCGAATAACTCTCTTATATTGAGCTTGCAAGTGGAGAGCCCAGAGCCCAGACTCTTCCATGATGGTGAAAGTGAAAGGGAAGTGCCCTTCCTTGCAAGCTTGTCCACCATCTCATTACCCGGTATGTTACTATGTCCAGGTACCCATACCAAGTTCAGAGAGAACTGCTTGGCCATCGCGTTAAGCGTTCTGCGGCAGTCCTCTACGGTTTAAGATTTTATTGTTACAGACTCCAGGGCTCGTAATGCAACCTGGCTATCCAAAAAGATATGGACACGATTGTCCGAGCCTACCCTTGTGCTGAGACAATTGACAGCCTCATGTATAGCAACCAATTCCGCTTAAAAATACTACAGTGATTTGGTAAGCGAAAGGATTTAAAGATACCAAATTATGCTTGTTTAGGATCGTTTCAAATTGTGCTTGACCCCAAACCGTTGCCAACAAGCATTGACGCATGTCGCTTAGCCATTAATAATACTGCTGAAATTCTTACGTGGACAAAAACCTGAACACAAGTCGCACACACATAACTTACAGTTAGAAACATACATAAACTCCTTTTGACAGCTACAAGAACCTTTCGATCATGGTTATGGTTGTTGTAATCGAAGAGGTTTGACCAACCAAAAGAAGGGAGCGCAGGTTTCAACGGTAATGTCAATACTCGTACAAGGCAATACATGGAATGTGGAATAAACGAAACTTTGGAGAAACCAAAGGAATGTCAACTGTCATTTAAAGCACAAAAGTCGGGTGGAAGAACGAAAGGACAAGGAGGAAAACAAAAACAAAAACTAAAATAAATTCGAGTAACCAAACCAAATAAACTCAAGTGTGTATGTCGTAAGTTTTTTGGAGCTGAGAAAAGGAATTCTTTATGCAGGGGTGAGTATGTCAGGGAAGTGTGAGTGTGAGTAGTTGCGTACTCGTATATGTATGTGTATTTTCTTTAACTAATTTCAATATCATCAAAAATTAATTTCACTAATTCGATTAGTGATGAGGAGTGTAGTTCAGTGGACTTTGCTAGAACCGGCACTCTTATAGTGGCAGAGTGGCGAGTTGGGGTAAATAAAATATATGCACAACGTGTGGCATGTGTGGCACAAACATCATTAATTACCAAACTGTCCACAGCGATTACATGTGTGCGTGTATAAGAGGTGTGTAGAGCTTCCAGGCTTCAAGTGCGTGCCAAGCACAATTCCAAACTTATTGGCAGCTGCGTAATTTGTGAGCCCGACGAGAGGAGCTGAAGACTCGATGTTGGTTTGTGTTTGAAAAGAAATATGTCTACTCTAATGCCACGACAGAAAACATATATGAAATAGTTAAGAATTCTGTAAGAAAATACATTTCTTTTGCTCTCAATCAAAGTAATTAATAAATGCTAGAAGCATTTGAAAGAACGTAGTTCCCTTAACAAATAACATAATATAACACCGAATAGACCATGTCCAGCACGCAGTGAAGAAAATATAGCGGCCGTAGCTGAGAGTGTACACGAAGACCGTGGAGAGTCGATTCGGCGACGTTCGCAGCAGCTCGGACAGACGTATGGAACGAATTGATGCATTTTACGTCGAGATCTTAAATTGAAAGCGTACAAAACACAGCTTGTACAAGCACTTAAACCGGATTTATTCGGAGAACACTTCTGTGAGCAGACAATTTCACGTTTTGGGCCGGTCGATTGACCACCAAGACCGTGTGATATCATACCGTTAGACTTTTTCCTGTGGGTATATGTAAAGTCTAAAGTCTATGGACAATCTCGCTTCGATTTGGGTCTTGGAATAAAACATTACGAGTGTCATTCGCTAGTTATCAGTCCAAATGCTCGAATGAGCCATAGAAAATTGGACTCAACGGATGGATCATCTGAAACGTAGCCGCGGCCAATATATAAAAGACACTTCAAGAAATAAGTGCTAAAGAACGTTCTTTTGAATGATAATGAACATTCCCAATTAAATTTGAATTTTCTGTGTGTATTTTTTCTTTTCTTAAAAGAAGTACGGAACCTCGAAATGGATCAGACTTTATGAATATGAATTGCTCGGGGAGCGGACCGTTTATTTGATGACAGGAGACATTTCGTCTTATCCTCGTTCCCTACCAGACTCATTTGCATCACGGTCTTTTGAAATGGGTAGCCAAGTGGTTAGCATTGCGTACTAATATTCGGAAGGCTCGGGTTCAAATCCCGGTGACACCAACATCCAAAAGTTGTAGAATATTAATTTAAAATAAAAAATTAAGTTAAATTTTCTAATTGCAGTCGCCCCTCGGCAGGGCATGTCCACCTCTCCGAGTGCATTTCGGACATGAAATAAAGGCTCCTCGTAAAAGGACCTTCAGCCCTTCGGAGGCGGCTTAGTATAAACTGTAGGTCCCTCCATTTGTTGGAAAAATATCAAGACGCAAAACACACACGCACAATTTGCTTCATCGGTTACACCTTTCCATCAGCTGCTGAATTTGCTGCTCCCAACATGAAGAGGACCATATATCTTCTGCAAAACCTTTCTCTCGAGAGTCCACCCTATATATCAGGATAGGAATGATTAGTGACTTGTAGAGTTTGATCATTGTTCATCGAGATAGGGCCTTGCACCTCCTCCTGTTGGCAAGATTGATTATGCGTTGGATTTCCAGGCTAACATTGTGGTTGGTATTAATGCTGTTTCCAAGATGGACGAAATTATCTACGACTTCAATGTTATGACTGTCAACGGTGACATGAAAGTCGAGTCGCGAATGCTATGACTGTTTATTTGATGACAGGAGATATTTTGCTTTGCCCTACTTTCCAGTCTGTAGAAAGCAGAACTTTCTCGTATCCTCGTATACTCTTATATTCTTTATATATCACACGATAAGGAATCGCCCTGTCTGAAACCTCGTTTGGTATCAATAGGATAGGAGAAATCCTTCCCGATCCTGACAGAGCTTTTGGTGTTGCTTAACGTCACTTTCACAGCCGATTAAGTGTTGCGGACATAGCGGCGTAGAGGCAGCTTTTTTCCGTACTGTCGCATTCTGCTTTCAAATCGACGAAGAGGTGGTGGGTGTCGATCCTCTTTTCACCGGTCAATTCCAAGACTTAGCGCGTGGTAAATATCTCGGTAATGGTTTGTTTACCACTTCCAAAGCCACACTAATGAGGTCCAATAAGTTAATTGAAGGCGGTTCTTAGTCAGGTGACTTATCCCATGGCAATTGGCGCAGGCTGTGGGATCACCCTTTGTGTAGATTGAGCAGAGGTCAACTAAGTTTCAATCGTCGGGCATATTTTGCAAAGGAGCTGATGCTTGCATCTCATCAGTTCTTCGCCGCGGTAGCTCGGCCTGCAATCCATGGGCACCCGACACTTTTTTGTTCCTCTTCGAATATCGATTACCCGAATTTCCTCATAGTCGATCAATGAAACATCTGTTTTACCGTCAACGTAGAATCGGGCTTGCCATTTCCCCTGTTCACTGCCATTTAGCAGGATAGGGGAGTGTGCACTCCACAAATTCAATATACACGCTTTCTGCATAATGAAAAAAAATGTAAAAGCTTAGATAAGCATTTGCTGACTACTTTTCATACGTACCCTCATTGTATGCATCTACAAAAGCACACACAACAGTTACGAAATACTCGTACGCAGCTAAAGCAGCTTCTTACACAATCAAGCATTACACATTTGTCTTTAGTTCATTTAATTTTCTTTTTATTTATATTTCACAAAATGAAATGCGACTTTCACTTTCAAATTTAATTAACCTTTGTGGATTGCAAAGAAAAAAAAAATCATACCTTTTCCAGCATGTGTGTTACAGCACGCATTCGTGCGATTTATGTAATTGCCCACCGCAAGCAAGCACACACACACCTACACACACATATGGTACGTGTGCTTACACACCTTCACATGTAACTCGATTTACTCCATCTAAAGTACTTTTTGTACTTTCTCGTACTCCCACTACCTCTCTTCTACTACAATACTCACATACATATTTCATCTCGTAATGGGCGCATTGTCTGTCTGCTTTAACTATCGCATTATACGCTTGACTTTCCTTCCCCTTAAGCCGCACCCTCTACACGCTTTCTGCGACTTTTCTTTGTGCCATTTGCGGAGTTGCGCATTTTTCACACACTCATTTCCGAATTTAAAAATTTCCGAATTAGAATTTTCCGCACATTTTGCTGCCGCCGCGCGCTGTGCGTTGTTTGCATTTCAACAGCAAATTAATTTCATCGTATTCTTCAAGCTAATAGCATGGCACACACATACCATACATGTAAACGCATTTCTGCAGCCAACCACCTTTGTACCTGGTACGCCTCTAAGTATGCAATGCCATTTTTATTTAATTTCATTTTATTGCCACGGTTTAGCATATGTGCCAGCGTAGCCCCCACCGTCGACGTGTAATGCGTGGAATTTGAATTTAAAAGACCTGGCAAACAAATAAAAATATGCAAAAGTACAACAATGCGCAATGAGTGTTCAACTACTCTAACTCCTGCAGCTCTGTGGTTGTCTGTGTTTGCTTTGGCGTTAAAAGTCACACCGCAAAGCTGTTATATAAAGCCGGTAGATTGTCTTTTATGCGACTGCTTTCGCACAGCTGCTTTGCTTGGTTGGTTAGCATCTTAAAAGGATTTTCCTTAGGCTTTTCCAATTGTAAGGCATATTTTTGTATGTTGGTTGAATGTAGGTATGGACTATCAGCGTACTCGAAGGAAACCTGACTGTTTGCTTAACAAAGGTTTTATGCTTTTTTTATGTGCATATAGGTATATTCCTTCTCGAAAACTTTATACATCTTGAGGAAAAATAAAAATCGGACCAGGTTTCCTGAAGTTTATTCTTTTCTACTGCGAATAAATATTACTCATCCTTTGATTGCTTTTTCTACAATCAGTCATTGTTACGTAGAAGAACTCAAACCTTGATTGATTGGTTTCTTGGTAGATTGAAAAGGGCGGTTGAGGAACTGACCTCAAGCGACCGCACCTAAGCCTTAGAGTAGACTAAGTGTGCTCCCTGCATAACCTAATAATGCTTTTGCGAAAATTTCGCTCAATTTATTGAACTGGTTTAATTTCTTCTAACCCACCTTTGTAAGGTCCGATCTGGGGGCATCGTGACAGAACGCTCCAGCGTTTTATCATTTTCTGTGTATGCTCTGTACTCAGCCGATTCCACTTTAACTAGATGTGGGTAGTTGCCCCGTCAATAAACCTAGAAGTATACTAAATGTGCGTTTGCTCAAAGTTCATGACAGTTTGGTCTGTCTGCCATCCAAGTCTGCAATTGATACGTGTACCAGGACCTTAAGTGTTCCTCCATGGTCCACTACTGTAGATAACAATTGAAGGCGCTAAAAGCTCTGAGGCAATTGTTGTCAACAATATTGCCCATGGCGCCTGCGCGAGCCAACTCATTCGCCTTTTCTTTACCTTCTATATCCATGTGAACCAAGACCCAAGTGATATTTACTTTGTTTTCCGCATGGCGATTGACTGTCTACCAGAAACATGATAGACATTTATGTTAAAGTAGTTGCCCTTTGGCAGCTTGTCTAATGCCCATAATCTATGCTTGGTACACAGAGTTTTAGTCAATGAGCTTGAAAGCTACCTTGACTAATGTGGTGATCACAGAAGAACTCTGCTTCTTTGCCTATCTCTCATTTAGACCCATCAGTATAGATATGGATATCTTGACTGTTTCCGATGGGCCCGCCTTCCACCCATTCTTCCCTGTTAGGAAAAGAGTAGTTGTCCTTTACCCGGTAGAAGGTTACCGTTTCTCGGTCGCAGTTCTCTGAATATACTTCCCAATAGGGGGACTGAACAAAACTTTCCAGAATATTTATTAATTTTCCTTCAAGGATGACTTCTAGAGCCTTAGTCGAGGTAGTCCTCATCGCCCCTGCTATACCAAGTAGAGAGGTACGTTGCACCTGTTTCAAAGATTGAACGCTACACTTCTTCTTTAGTGCCGTCTTCCATACTAGTGCTCCGCCCGCCACTTAAATGACAAGCTGGACTCTTCCGAAAACCCAACATTTGGTGACCAAAAGAACAGGTAATGAAGCATTTCTCTAACTCTAAACAAGGTCTCAAATCGTAAACAGTGATTTAGTATTTTTAGCATTAAGATAAGAAAACAACCTGCAGGCAGAAGGAGGTCATCAAAGCACAAACGACGATCGCCCCTCGTCAAGGAAACTCAATTTCTCCGAGTGCATTTCTGATATGAAAAAAAAGTCTCATAAAAATCGATTGGAAATTTGAAGACGGCCTTAGAATAAATGGTATATCCCCACATTTGTTGGAAAAAAGAAGACATATACCACAAATTTGAGAAGTAGTTCCGCCGAAAAATCAAAATTTTATACTATAATATTCACGAAATAAAATTTTCAAAGTAATAAATTTCAAATTAACATTCCAGATACCCTGGAAGCATGAATACAACTGAATGTAGGCAACGTTTTGCAATTCTAAATTTGAAATTGAAAAATGTTGCCTACATTTAGGGTGAAAGACATTTTTTATATATACAAAACTCTACAAAATAATTATTTAAAATTAAATACATTCATTATTAATTATTAGTGCAGTTGAGAAAAGCAATAACTAAAAACACACTAGATCAACACCTAAACTATGGAAAAAGTAAGCTTTCCTATTACGGTAATCACTCTACATGACATAAAATAATAAGAAACCCACACAAATTCCACCAGTCGTTCGGAGAAGACTGACAAGATCTGAAGGCCTTCCGGTTGTTAGAAAAATATTTAAACGCCTGGCACAAATTGGGTGGGAGGAACAATTATGTAGCAATTATAATAAATAAATTAAAATTACATATAGAGTTATCATTCAAAAAACTGTATTATAATATTTTTAAATCCGAAAAAAGTTTTTACGCGATGTACGCTAGTGGCTTTTTATTTCGAACGAACTCGAAGAAGTGAACTCGCGTAAACACTAAGAGTAGGCAACGTTTTGGCTTTAATATTTAAGTTAACAGAAAATCGTTGTCTACATTTAGGATTGAGGGAGTTGTAAACATTATTTAGTGAAATGAAATTAATAAGTGTTAATACTACTAATAATACAAAATTTTCAAAAGGAAATCTACTAAAGTTAGCAAAATTTGCTGCTGATCCAATCTTAGAAATTAAGCTAAAATTCTTGAAATTTGTATATAGAAGTTTATAAAACAAGCATTGCTACCATTTAAAAAGGACTTAGATAGATAGAGCAATATATTTTGTTAAGGCAAAAACCAGAAGCCAGACATCTCCTCATTCACTTACTCACCAAATTCTCATCTTCATTTATTTAACCAAGTCTAAGGTTAAAGCCAAAGGACATATGTAGGTTACAGCACCAGCACCCACTCAGTTACAACAGTGAAGATCTGATAGTGAAACTTTAATTTGTAATTATGATAATTAACGCTCCTTTTTATGGCATGTCCTTGCCCAAAATGAGTACTGAAGACGTGGTTAACGCTCTACTCCAAATAGACGCTGGAAGGCTCGCGTGTCAACAACAAATTAGCAGAAGATAAGCCAACCAACTGCAACGCTCAAATGTAAATAGAAAAGGAAATCTCGCAATAATAAAAAGAAGAAAGAAAAATTCCAAATAAGAATACAAAAATAAAAATTTTAAGTGAAACAACTTATATAAAAATTTGTTACTTAATGAAAATTGTAAATGTGAAAATTTATAAAAATTTGTATATATATATAAAAATATTTTTGTTTGTGTATACCACAATATACACTAAAATCTGGCAAAATGTTTCAAAATAAATGCATATACATACTCGTACTATATGTATACTTGTATATATGAAAAATTTTGCTTGAATGACTTGCTTCATAACAACAAACGGAAACGGAGCATTCAGACTTGGGCGAGCTGAAGCTACAAAGCTAAATCAGCTAAACAGCTGGGCAACACCCAACACCATTTTTTTCCTTTTCCTTTTTGGTTTGTTTTTCAAACCAACCTTACTCATACAACTATTTTGTTGTTTTCCATCTTATATATTGTATTGTATTGTATTGTCCTTTGCGTGCGATGAAGGCACAAAACTGATAATCACCATCGCGTGCCAGCAAAATTAAGGAGTGTATGTGATTTTTATCATTTTCTTTTTTTTATTGTTTTCTTTTGTCTTCTTTTTTTTTGGTGGTATAAAAATAGCGATGGCGAAAAATGACCGTTAAGTATATGCAGACATACACACATACATATACATATGAGTCAAAGATTGAACGTTCAAAAGTCATGCCCTTTTCCTCATAATGTTTAATGCTGTTTCAGGTAAGTGGTTTAAGTGCTAAATGTGAAGAGTAAACGAAATTACGACCACTCCTAGGTAAAACATATAAGCATACATATGCATATATATGTAGTAACTATACAAATGTAAGCTTGTTCTATGTTTACAAAAATCAAATTAAAATTATTTGTTAATTCCCCAATGAGCAATTGTCTATCATGTTAGATAACATTGATTTTGGATAAAGCCAAAATCTTAATTGTAAAAATAAAATAAACTATAATGGCAATTCTCACAACATAGATTATACTTGTATAGGTGATATACATATGCCTATTGAAAACAAAAATAAAAAAGAAAAATTAATAAACAAAATCTAGTGAACAAGAAAAGCATAAATTTTTTGAGTGTTATACAATAAAATCACCACACATCAAATCTCGGAACATAAAATCCTGAAAATATAAAGCGGACATGACAAATCTTGCCCTAAACTTTCGAAAAAAAATAAACAAAAAATTTAGAAATTATTTTCATATTGATTTTTATATTTCATCGCAAGGTCGATACCTTGATTGTCGTCAAAATCAATAATAATGGGTAAAGCATACTAAGAGATGTAGCATATATATATATAATTGGCACTTTGTAACCGCTGAAGCGATTTTCGGCCGAGCTCCTCCTCCAATTTGTGGTTTTGCGTATTGATGTTTTTCCAACAAATGGAGGGACCTACAGTTTATACTAAACCGCCTCCGAACGGCTGATGGTTTTTTACGAGGAGCCTTTATTTCATGTCCGAAATACACTCGGAGGGGTGGACATTCCCTGCCGAGGGGCGACCGCAATTAAAAAATTTAACTTAATTTTTTATTTAAAATAATTTCACACTTCAACTTTTGGATGTTGCTGGCACTGGGATATGAACCCGAGCCTTCCGAATGTCAGTACGCAATGCTAACCACTCGGCTAACGCAGCCGCATAGTGTCCAAAATAACTATAGTAAAATGTAAACCATTATTTTTGCAATAGAGGACTTTAGTGAACGATATCTCGCGTTATATTAGATCAAGTAAAAAGTTCAATCGGTTTTTATCTAAGAGTTGGCGTTATTGTCCATAGTACATAGTGTTACGTATCGCATCATGTCATACTATACAGCGCTGAAAACGTGTTTATTCGCGCTAAAAGTTTGTCTTTGACAGTTTTTCGATTGGTTGACTCAGTACGTTGTGAGCGCTCGTCAAAAATGGACACCAGCAAAGGGAAAATTTGCTATATTTTACAATTTTTCTTCGATCAAGGCGAAAAAGCAGCCAAAGCGGCTGAAAAAATTAATTTAGTTTATGTGCGCGATACTGTAAACGAACGTGTAGCACAAAAGTGGCTTGCTAGGTTCCGTTCCGGTAATTTCGATATCAAAGATGCACCACGCGTCGGGAGGCCTGTTGTCGAAAGTGCGATAAAATCATGCAAATAGTGGAAACAGACCGTCACGTGAGCACTTATTTAATTTCTGAGGAACTAAAGATAAGCCAGAAAACCGTTTGGAATGATTTGCATAACTTTGGATTCAAAAGGAAGCTCGATGTTTGGGTGCCACACGAACTAACGCAAAAAAACATGATGGACCGAATTTCCATCTACGAATCGCTACTGAATCGCAACAAAATCGATCCATTTCTGAAGCGTTTGGTTACTGGCGATGTAAAGTGGATCACATACGACAACGTCAAGCGAAATCGGTCATGGTCGAAACGCGGTGAGCCGGCGGGAACGGTGACCAAGCCAGGATTGACGGCCAGGAAGATTTTGCTGTGTGTTTGGTGGGATTGGCAAGGAATCATCTACTACGAGCCACTTCCCTATGCCCAAACGCTCAATTCGGCCCTCTACTGCCAACAAATGGACCGCTTGAAGGCAGCACTCATCCAGAAGAGGCCATCTTTGATCAACAGAGGCCGAATTGTGTTCCATCAGGACAACACCAGGCCACACACGTCTTTCGTGACGCGCTAGAAGCTCCAGGAGCTCGGATGGGAGGTCCTCATTCACCCACCTTATAGTCCGGACCTGGCACCAAGGGATTACCATCTTTTCCTATCCATGGCGAACGCGCTTAAGGGTGAGAAGTTGGCCTCAAGAGGGGCCTGTAAAAATTGACTCTCCGAGTTTTTTACCAATAGGAACGCAGCCTTATACGAGAAGGGTATAATGAAGTTGGCATCTCGTTGACATCAAGTTTACGAACAACACAGCGCATATTTGACTTAAATCGGACAAATAAATGTACACAAAGTTATCATATTTTGAAAAATCAATAAAAAAACCGAACTTTTTACTTGACCGAATACTACGGCTCAACAACGATGATCTCAAGATCTAACTAAAGCGACTACAAAGGTTGCATATTCACTAACCGCTTTGAAATATTGAAAATAAATAATGACTTTAAATCCACCTTTCAGCTGCGGAGTACTTTCTAACAAATTTTCCAAAAATAAAATTAAATTAAATTTGCATACCACGAATAAATGCAATAACAAAAGCGGACATCAAAATACTGCTATTAAATTTAACCTTCGAGATTGAAATAAAACTGCAAAAATGCCTAATTTCTTAAATTCATAAAAATCGCCACTTTCAATTTAACTGTGCAATGTAATAAATTTGACGCCGTCTCCTGACAGCTCCTGAGGCTCTATCTAACAAACCACCAACTGTATATGGGTATTCGCCATACAATTTGTGATCTTCAAAAATGCTTTTCACGCCATAACGCAGAAAATAATAATAATAATATAAAAACAACAACAAAACTATTTAAATATATATAATATTTCACAAATTCGCAAAAAATGGAATTTTGGCGCTCTGTTGGTGGCGCTATATACGTAAGTAAATAAATATTTACATAAGTGTTTGTTAACGACTTTGCGAATTGCGAGAAAATTACACGCTAATGCGCATATTTAACTTCTTATATATAGGTATGTATGAACATACAAACGCAGACATTGTGTTGTAGTTTATTGCAAAGAGTCCGAGCAGTTATAGTAAATATTTCATAATATATGTATGTATGTATATATAGACTTTTTAAAGGATTGCGGTAAACGGATCTTCATTTAAATCTAGCAGCACCAAAAGTTAAACACAGAAAATTTTAAAAATTTCTCTTCAACATAACGCTTTAGCATGTGGAAACCTTGAAATCATTTTTATTTTCTAAAGTGACGTCTTCAACTCTCTCTTATACCTATATATACAAGTATATATATTCCTTTTCTTCATCGTCATCATCATCATCGTGTTGCTCACTACAATTTTATTTTCCTGTAACAAATTTTCACTCGACCGCACGTACAGCAACAAAATACTTTTAGTAGCCATTTGCAGTAGTAATAGCAGTAAAGAGTGCCTGCAGGGAAAATACCAGTTGTTAACTAGAATCCAACTGGTTTTGTATTTTTGCACCAACTATTCATATATTTCCTGTATAAACAACAGGTGTTTTGTTCTGTGTCACGAACTGTCAATTTTCCGGCTATGCATCAGCTTTATACCAGTTGTATACCAGTTCACTTAGACAGGTTGAATTTCTAGTTTCTCACAAAAGAAATTAATTAAAAATGAGTTTACCTGCACAGAGAGATTCTAAACGTGAATTGGTTCTCGTGACGTTGAAGCGATGAACGTCATTTTATGCACTTCGGCAAAGTGTAACTGAGAATAAAACGCTGTCGTGGCATGCTAAGCAGATATAGCAACAACATGCGGAGGTGGAAATTTCTATTATTCCCTTTACTCACTGACTGCTATATAAATGACCAACTGATATGGCTTCATCTTCATAATACTAGTATTTAACTAGAATGTTTGCATACCAGTCTAGCTTCTCCCTGCAATGGTACTACTTACATAGTAAATAGTACGAGGGTTGCCTTTTATATTTCGGGATTAGAGAAAAAAAAAACAAATATTCATTATCGAAAATCACTTTAATGTTTACCAAAATATTCTCCATTAAGATCTATATATTAGGTCAAGTAAAAAGTTCGTTCGGGTTTTTTATTGATTTTTCGAAATATGATAACTTTGTGTACATTTGTCCGATTTAAGTCAAATATGCACCGTTTTGTTCGTAAACTTCATTATACCCCTCTCGTAGAAGGCTGCATCCCTATTGGCAAAAAACTCGGATAGCCAACTTCTCACCATTAAGCGCGTTCGCCATGGACAGGAAAATATGGTAATCACTTGGTGCCAGGTCCGGACTATAAGGTGGATGCATTAGGACCTCCCATCCGAGCTCCTGGAGCTTCTGGTGCATCACACTAAAGACGTGTGTAATCTGGCGTTGTCCTGATGGAACACAATTCGGCCTCTGTTGATCAAAGATGGCCTCTTCTGGATGAGTGCTGCCTTCAAGCGGTCCATTTGTTGGCAGTAGAGGGCCGAATTGAGCGTTTGGGCATAGGGAAGTGGCTCGTAGTAGATGATTCCTTGCCAATCCCACCAAACACACAGCAAAATCTTCCTGGCCGTCAATCCTGGCTTGGTCACCGTTCCCGCCGGCTCACCGCGTTTCGACCATGACCGATTTCGCTTGACGTTGTCGTATGTGATCCACTTTACATCGCCAGTAACCAAACGCTTCAGAAATGGATCGATTTTGTTGCGATTCAGTAGCGATTCGTAGATGGAAATTCGGTCCATCATGTTTTTTTGCGTTAGTTCGTGTGGCACCCAAACATCGAGCTTCCTTTTGAATCCAAAGTTATGCAAATCATTCCAAACGGTTTTCTGGCTTATCTTTAGTTCCTCAGCAATTAAATAAGTGCTCACGTGACGGTCTGTTTCCACTATTTGCATGATTTTATCGCACTTTCGACAACAGGCCTCCCGACGCGTGGTGCATCTTTGATATCGAAATTACTAGAACGGAACCTAGCAAGCCACTTTTGTGCTACACGTTCGTTTACAGTATCGCGCACATAAACTAAATTAATTTTTTCAGCCGCTTTTGCTGCTTTTTCGCCTTGATCGATGATAGTATGATTTGACCTCCCGAAATATGAAAGGTAACCCTCGTAGTAGTAACAAGAGTCATGGTAGTAGTACTACCATTAGTGGTTGGTGGCCTCCTAAAACTGTTTATGATGATCCTTTGCTTATTATGCCATGGCATGCAACCGCCGCGCCTTGTCTTTCTACTACACTCGGCCGTTGTTGCCTTATTTAAACTATTTGCTTATGAAACTTCTTGCAATCTTTTAGTGCTTTTAACTCTCCCTCTCTGTCTCTCTTGTATATATGTATTTTATTGCATACTTGTACGTACATATAAATTTTTGTTAGGAAAATAGTTTCTTCATTTTTACACTTTGTTGTTTGTTTTTTTTTTTTGTTGTGCTTGATGTCGATTATAGTTTTGTTTTACATTTTAAATGTCTACACCGTTACATTTATTATTTTTATTCTTATAGTTGTTTTTAAATGGTGAACATTAAGGACAGAGTTTTACAAAGTCACATATACGAATATACAGCACAAATACTGTCTCTCTCATGTGCTTTATTGCACAGTTTTCGATATAAAGCTAGGCATTTAGAGTCAATAATATCCTGACCCAACTGACTTATACCAGATTTGTATAATTTTATTTTTTCATAGAATTTTCAAACGTTTCCTCTCTTAGCATGTTCTAGTTCTTCATACCCACGAATTTCGGGCTCTCACTTTGTTATACGATTGCGTCTCACTTCCCTTTTCAGCAGTCGATGTCTTTCCCATACCATTTCGTTGTGGTCCATCGCAATATTGCGAGGTAGCCGCTCAGAGCCATTTAGAAGTGCTCTCAGAGAGCGCAAGTCGAGTTTGTTGATGGTTTTTTGCTATGATATGATGTTAGGACCTGGCAGACATGTGTTCCGTTTATCAAAACATAATCGATCTGGTTATGAGTCTTTCTATCCGATAACAACTAAGTACCTTGTTGAATTTTCCTGGCCATAGAGAAGTCGCTCAGTCACATTTTTTCGACCGTTATACTCGTACCTTATACCTGGATTTGAGTTCTCTGCGCCTAGCAGAATAATACCTGGTTATATTGTCTTCCCTTCCACCGGTGCATGGTCTTAATTGTGGCTAGACGTTCGTCCACCGGAATAAACGATAGTACTCGGTGGCTAAGAGTCTCTTCCACCACCAATTTAAAAACAAACTTGCACTCTCTTATATTATTACAATAGTTAGAAGCACCAGTACCTATCTGGGTAGTCCTGATTTTTTGGGAGAACATTAACCAGCTCGGCAACTGGTCCCAATTAAAGGACCGCATATTCCAAGTGCATGCTTTCAAATCTTAGTTCTTATTACCTTTACAGTTGCCGTCATAGAAATTGGAAGTTCTTAATCAAGGCTGTTGATTATTCTCCGTTACGCGGGTTTTTTTTTTATCTGGCGAGTCCAAAATGCTATACCAACGCCTGCCCGTAGCCACACCTTTGAGGAACATGCGCATCAAATAAGACTTCAGCGACTCCTTAGACTGAATTTATAAGTAAAAGTAACTGCTCTAAATATTCCATTTTCTGAGCCATGATACCAGACTCCAGATGGGTTGGTTACCACATCTTGCCCAGGGGTTGCTAACGTTTCCAGCGTCCGAGATGTACACGGAAGAGTAACAAATGAATATACTCTTGACAAAACCAAACTCAGGGCTTTCGAGCACGCAAGCACCAACAACATGCATTTCAAAAAGGTAAGAGTCCTGAGTCGATTGCTGTAGCGACGGTAGCTTCAGCTCAAATAGGTTAGTTAGTTAGTTCTACGCTCTGTTTTAGGTATAAAGATTAGATAAAGAGCTACTTCCTCTCGTATTTTTACTATAGAATAAAGGCGATGATGTACTAATCAACCTCTGGGAATATAAGGCCGAGGTATTGTTTGCTTACAACTTAGTCTCTTCGAAGGTAGTTGCGAAGGCCCATTTCTGTACCTTTGTGTGCCATACAAAGACAGATGTGAGCATTTAATATTACAAAAGGAACCCGAGATCTATTAATTTTTTTCAGAAGAACCTTAGCATACAACCAGTGAACCTCTGCTCAAACCCAGCAAAGAGAAAATTCGCTATATTTTACAATTTCTCTTCGATCAAGGCGAAAAAGCAGCAAAAGCGGCTGAAAAAATTAATTTAGTTTATGTGCGCGATACTGTAAACGAACGCGTAGCACAAAAGGGGTTTGCTAGGTTCCGTTTCGGTAATTTCGATGTCAAAGATGCACCACGCGTCGGGAGGCCTGTCGTCGAAAATTGCGATAAAATCATGCAAATAGTGGAAACAGACCGTCACGTGAGCACTTATTTAATTGCTGAGGAACTAAAGATAAGCCTGAAAACTGTTTGGAACCATTTGTATAACCTTGGATTCAAAAAGAAGCTCGATGTTTGGGTGCCACACGAACTAACGCAAAAAAAACATGATGGACCGAATTTACATCTGCGAATCGCTGCTGAATCGCAACAAACTCCATTTCTGAAGCGTTTGGTGACTGGCGATGTAAAGTGGATCATTTACGACAACGGTGGCCAAGCCAGGATTGACGGCTAGGAAGGTGTTGCTGTGTGTTCGGTGGGATTGGCAAGGAATCATCTACTACGAGCTGCTCCCCTATGACCAAATGCTCAATTCGGCCCTCTACTGCCAACAACTGTACCGCTTGAAGGCAGCACTCATCCAGAAGAGGCCATCTTTGATCAACAGAGGCCGAATTGTGTTCCATCAGGACAACGCCAGGCCACACACGTCTTTGGTGACGCGCCAGAAACTCCAGGAGCTCGGATGGGAGGTCCTAATGCACCTACCTTATAGTCCGGACCTGGCACCAAATGATTACCATCTTTTCCTGTTTATGGCGAACGCGCTTAATGGCGAGAGCTTGGCCTCAAGAGAGGCCTGTGAAAATTGGTTCTCCGATTTTTTTGCCAATAGGGACGCAGCCTTCTACGAGAGCGGTATAGCATCTCGTTGACAACAAGTTTACGAACAAAACGGCGCATATTTGACTTAAATCGTACAAATGTACACAAAGTTATCATATTTTGAAAAATCAATAAAAAAAAACCGAACGAACTTTTTACTTGACCTAATATAATTGGCGCTTTGTAACCGCTGAAGCGATTTTCGTCCAAGCTCCTCCTCCAATTTGTGGTTTTGCGTCTTGATGTTTTTCCAACAAATGGAAGGACCAACAGTTTAGATGGTTTTTCTTACGAGGAGCCTTTATTTCATGTCCAAAATACACTCGGAGGGGTGGACATTTCCTGCCGAAGGGTGACTGCAATTAGTAAATT
>JAWMAG010000031.1:13472500-13542500 GCA_037013455.1 Ceratitis rosa
ACCTCGTTTTCAAAAATACATTTTCGGGAGTACATTTAAGTTACTTTCTGTTTTAAAAACGACCTCTTTGTCTTTGGGAATAAGAACTTCCTCAAGCATGTAAGAAAGCTGCGCGGAAAGATCAACGAATCAGCTTTTTCAGTGAAAGCTCCCAAACTCTTTCAATGCACACCGCATGCTGAAAGTTCGCGAACACCAGGTCAGTCGATTCACTGTAACCGAACACGAAGTAAGTAGATTCGCTTTTCTAAACATGGTCATCTCATAGACATAAAGAAATAAAGTGTTAACCTGACTTTCTTCATTGGAAGAGAAAAGTCTGGTCCAGATTATTGTTATGAAGCTTAAACGGAGTACGAAATAAAGGCAGAGGGTGGTAGATGCTTGTAACATCTATTATATATATATAATTGGCGCTTTGTAACCGCTGAAGCGATTTTCGGCCGAGCTCCTCCTCCAATTTGTGTTTTTGCGTCTTGATGTTTTTCCAACAAATGGAAGGACCTACAATTTATACTAAGCCGCCTCCGAACGGCTAAAGGTTTTTTTACGAGGAGCCTTTATTTCATGTCCGAAATACACTCGGAGGGACATTCCCTACCGAGAGGCGACGGGGCGCGGTCTGGAGAGTACGGCGGGTATGAGACGGCGCGTTGTCATGTTGCAAGATAACTTTGCCATGTCTTCGGGCCCATTCCGACCGTTTTTCGATCAACGCATGATTCAAATTGATCATTTGTTTTCGGTAGCGATCCGTGTTCACCCTTTCACCAGGTTTTAACAACTCGTAGCACACCATACCACACTGATCCCACCAAATACAGAGCATTATCTTACAGATGGGCCAGCTTCACCAGGGGAAAGCCATGGTTCTCAAAATAAATCCATTTTTCGTCCCCCGTGACAATTCGATTCAGAAAAGATTTCCTTTCGAATCGTTGAAGCAGCATTTCACAAACGGTTTTTCGAATTTCCATTTGTCTATCGTTCAGCTGGTGTGGCACCCATTTTCCATACTTCTGGATCTTTCCCATGGCTTTTAAACGTTGGCAAATTGCTCCTCGAGTCACATGTAGGGTTTCTGCCAATTTTTGTTGCGATTGGATTGGATCAACATCCAATAACGCCTGCAATTCCTCGTCTTTGAACTTTTTCGCTGCACCAGGATGTTCATTGTCTGTCAAATCGAAATCTTCCACTTTTAAATTGACGAAACCATGTCTTACATCACCATAAGTTTGTACCAACAACCGGTGAGCTTCAGCTGCTTTTTTCTTTTGATGAAATAAGAAAAGCAACGAATGCCGCAAATGCGATTTACTTGGAACGAAACTCGACATATTCACTGCGGTAAACAAATATGACGCCATTTTGGCGGAGTGTGACTTGCGTATTTTTATAGGTTAATGTCAATAGAAAAAAATTACATACGTGCCAAATCATAGAAATTTATACATATTGCTAGCGACATCTACTAGTAAAACCATACTTCAACTAACACACCTTGTAAGTTCCTCGAGAAACACTTCTAGCTTCAGCTAAAATTCATAGCCTCTCGGCTTTTTTAAGAAACACCAAATGGTTCGCAAATTTGAGAAGGTAAATACCTCACAAAGGCTTAAGTGCATTGGTCGTTGAAAAACAGCCGCAACAACTCAACACTCAGGTCAAACTCAGCTAGGTGGACAAAGCAGGTATATTTGGAACAACAATTGAAAAATTCGGTCAAACTGAGGCTGTTCGACTTTCTTGTGTCAACAATAATATGTCTCCAGAGATATAAATGAGCGAAAAGTGCATCCTATCTATTGTACATTGCAAGGGTAGGCTCAGGTCCTGGCTGTCGAGGTATCTCAGTAACTATGTCAAAAGAACTATTGTAATAAAGATAGGTCAGCTTACCATAATGACTAGGATTTTTTAGCTAGTTCACATACATAATATTCATATTAAATTCCAACTAAACTGTGTAAAGGAGAAAAAAACTGTCAACATGATAAATAATTGTACTTTATGGCACTCAACATGTCTTAGTTTCACATGAACTTGCTTTCTCAAAAAATGTGTCATAGATGTTTAATGACTGTGATAATTAATCATAAGAACTAGTACTTACAAACATACGTGTACAAATGTACAACTCATTAAAGCGGCAAAAAGTTTAATTACAAATACAATAAATTATAATATAAGTATAAGAAATGAAACAGATGTCGTTGGTGAGAAACTTGTGACCGAAAAGAAAGGAGAAAGGGCGCTCGTCTTTTGCGAGAGCTCATTAGGATGAATACATATGTACATACATACATATATGCATTGATTAGTAACTAAAATTACTGAAAATCATAATGAGAGAATGAGAGAAAAATATTTCCTTTATTTTCTGCTTCTTCTTCTTTACTGGTAGACACGGCTTACGCGAATATAGCCGAGCTAAGAACAGCACGAAATTCGTTGCGTATCTTCGATGTTTGGCGTCAATTGGAAATACCCAGAGTAGTCAAGTTCTTCTCCACCTGTTCTTTCCAAAGGCTTGGAGGTCTAGCGCTTCCTCTGCCTCCAACGACGGTTATTGTATCCCAAACTGCGGCATTCACCGCTGCCAGGATCATAAATCTTACGCACCACTTTTCTATTAAAAAAATCAAACGTAGACTCATCAGAAATTGTTATCCTATAGTAGTAATGATGAGCGACTCAGAAACTTTGGTCATTGTTCAACAAAGGAAACTTTATTTTTCAATTCTTTCAGCAATAAATCAAAGAAGTCCCGCGATAAAGGGTCACCTTATGTGAAACCTGCTTTAGTGTCCAACGATTCTAAAAGGTCCTTTCCAAAACTGACGAGCCTTTTTGTGTTGTTTAACGTCAGTTAATATTGCCGTAGAAGTTTTGCGGGGATATCAAAATCAGATATAGCGGCGTAGAGGCAGGGATGAATATCTGGTCAATTATGGGTTTTCGAGGTCTAAAACTACAAGATTAGATTCAATGATTTTGTTGACGGTGGGCTTTCGTCTTTCACACAACACGCTCGATAGGAAAGGCGGGTTTGCCACCATCTCTGCCATTCAGCTGACTGAAGATTTGCTACCACCATAAATTCAGTATACTCTGGTCCTCAGCTCCTAGATTTCCTCTCTGAGTGCTACGAGAATTTGCTCGTGTCTTGAAACCTACCGTAATTTGCCGTATCTTTTCGTATAATTATCGAGCATTACCCTCTTCAGCTCGCTTCTCAAGCTTTTCGTACTCATAAATCTCTGCCTCTTTCTTTATTTGTTTGCAACTGCCTATTGCTTGCTTGCTTCTTCTTCTGAAGATTCTGCCGAATCAATTACAGGGCGCCATTCGTTCTTTCTTTTCGCAATTTTGCGCCAGTTGGAATTGCCAAGTGAACCCAGGTCACTTTCCACTTGATCCTTCCAACGGAGTGGAGGTCTTCCTCTTCCTCTGCTTCCACCAGCGGGTACTGCATCAAATACTTTCAAAGCAGGAGTGCTTTCAGCCATTCGGACGACATGCCCTAGCCAGCGTAGCCGCTGTCTCTTCATTCGCTGAACTATGTCAATATCATCGTTCCATCGTCTGCGGTATTCGCCGTTGCCAATGCGCAAAGGACCATAAATCGTTCGCAGAACTTTTCTCTCGAAGACTCCTAGAGCCGACTCATCAGATATTGACATCGTCCACGCTTCTGCGCCGTATAGTACGACCGGTATGATGAGGGGCTTGTAGAGTTTGGTTTTCGTTCATCGAGAGAGGACTTTACTTTTCAGTTGCCTACTCAATCCGAAGTAGTATCTGTTGGCAAGAGTGATTCTGCGTGGGATTTCAAGGCTGACATGGCTGTTAGTGTTTATGCTGGTCCCTAGAGAGACGAAATTATCTACGACCTCGAAGTTATGACTGTCAACAGTGACGTGGGAGCCGAGTCGCGAATGCGATGACTGTTTGTTTAATGACAGGAGATATTTCGTCTTGCTGGCTTCTTCAGCTCTCCGTATTTATCTCACGCACGCACGTGTAGTGGCCGATCGCAAGGCTACGAAGTAGACAGGATCTTTTACCTCTAATGCGGTACGGTAATCCTCATCATACCAGCTATTTTTTCCGATCTTTCCAAAAACAAATAGTATCTTTTCAAAGTTCCTTTATACCGATTTGCTGATCACTGCTCTCAGAGCGCAAGAGTGCAAGAAACCCATTCGGCTGCTTCTTGTGATTGCAGCTTTTTGACATCAAACGTTCCTCGTGTTTGTTAACGAGCGTTCTTTGCTGAACAGAGTTGGTTGCTTGCGTATCTTCGCTGCTACAAGATAGTGTTTTGAGTTAATGTCGGGTCCACGGAGCGGACGCATGTCAAGAACACTGGAGACATGTATTTTTTTATTTAAGTAAGCCTTTACATATTTATTACAGTTTTACATACATACTGATTTTTATTATATTTTTTTATAAAATTTTTTAGTTTAATCTTCTCCATATTAAGGTTCTTATTTCAAAATTTTCAGCTAAAACACAAATATGACCAATTTTGCATATATTTTTGTACATATGTAATACATACTTCGTATGTATGTATGTAACTATGATTTCTTCTCATTCGTGCCTTGAATCATTACATTTCTTGCGTATAAAAAGCACAAAAATCCACAAAATATCTCAAGTAAATATTTTCGTAATTACATTTCCCCGAGTAGTAATTAATTTTGTCGTCTCATTCACGGTGGCTGCTGGTGACATTTGCTATTATCAAAAACATTCCCTGTGCCGCCGAATACGTTGTACAAACAAACGAATATTGTGATGTTAGCAAGGAATGTTTGAATACAGCACATACATACCTAAGTACATATATTCACATATAAATACGAGGGGATTAACAAAAGTTCCGTCCGTTGGTGACTTTCAATTTGTTTTTCTTAAATCTAAAAATATCATCTCCTTGCAATTACTTTATTAGTCTTACTTCCAAATTTGAGAACAATCGGCAAATATGGATACGAGAAATCGCAAGATAACTGAGGATTGGTCAGACGAAATTGCACCACCAACGCATATAGAAATTCGTCATGTGATTCTCCCTTAAAAACTATTTCTAATTAGTTGCGAAGATTACAGAACGGACATTTTTCTGTAGAGAATGAGCCCCAAGAAGGTCGACCAAAATCTTCCACTGATGACGTCACTGTAGCTCTGATGAAGTCCAAGCTTGACAAAGACCCACGATTAACAAAAAAAATGATTGCTAATGAATTGGGCTTGAATGCCATGACCGTATAGCGAATATGAAGTAATCAACTGGGATACACGAAGAAATCTGCTCGATGGGTGCAACGGATTTTAAATGAGGCCCAAAAAGAGGCTCGTGTGCATTTTGCTCAAGTTTTCCTAAAAAAATCGAAAATGGTTAGTCTAGCAACTTTAGTAAAGCCGTTAGTGGTAGTGAGTCTCTGTTCTGTAAGTACGATCCAGAAACCAAACAGCAGTCCATGGTATGGAGCCCAACAGGAGCAAACCCACCCGTAAAATCTACGCAACAAAAATTAACAGCTGAAGTAATGATGTCAGTTTACTTCACCCGATCTAAAATTGTAGCTGCTATTCCACTGGAAAATTGTCAGACGGTAACTGCAAACTAGTACACCGAAGAGTGCTTACCAAAAGTCTTAAAAAATATTTTGGAAAACAGCATGAAAGAGGATTTGCGGCGCTACTTTTTACATCATGACCACACTTCTGAAATAACGAGGAATTTTATTGAGATCTCTGGGATCGAAGAAATACGTCCAGAACCATATTCCCCAGATATAGCACCTTGTTATTTCTGGTTATTTCGAAAAATTAAAAAAAAATAAAAAGAAAAGGTTTCTAATACAATAGCAACGAGGAGATAATTAATGCGGTTAATGCTGACCTTGATAAGCTTAAAAAGCAAGATTTTGAAGACTGTTTTCAGAAGTGGATTTATGGGCTTAAAAAATGCTTGATATCAATGGCGATTGTGTAGAGAAGATCAAAAAGGACAAAGATTACGAATAAATACAAAAAGAATTTTTTAGTTTTTTTCTGGTCAACTTACCGAATTTTTTTTATTCTCCTCGTATATTTACATTCGACTTTTTATATGTACGCTTTGAATTTGTTTAATAATATTTGAGGCATTTTTGATACAGCTTAGAATATATCTGATTCTTGTTTCTTATTTTTCCAAGGTGCTTCCACTAAACTCACCGTATGAAGCAAGTGAAAATCACAAGAGTAGGTAAGCTGCTATAGATAAACTAAATACTAACAAGAGCTGGAACACTTTCTATTCCCTCCTTTGTTGCTAACACTCTACATAATTAACCAAAATACGGTATCGAAGAGACATTAGGTATTGCCACAGGGCCTAGACGTTAGCCAAATAGAGGGAATTCAAAAATTTCTATCAAGTTTATTCGAATTTCGTCGAAAAGATATCTATAGAATTAGCAAAGCAGTCCAAATTTTATAGTCCATTACATCGTACGGATCAGAGATATCCATTATTTTTCCAATAGATGGCGTTAGAAAGAGGACATTTCGTACTAAAAATGATTTCCTGGCAGTTTTGCGATTTCTAAGATGGACACTAGCAAAGAGAAAATACATTATATTGTGCAGATTGCACAAAAAACCGATTGAAAGCATTTGAATAAGGCTGAATACGAAAAGAAAAAATTAAACCATTCAATTTTATAAATTTTATAGAATAATGAATTTCTTTTTACTACACCAATACTAGTTTTTTTCTTAAAGAGTATTTTTTTTTATACATTACCTAAAACATATTTAAAAAGAATAAAATAAAAAGTCCAATGAAATAATAGTAAAAATGGTATTCCAGCTAATTTAAGCAAAAAGCTATCTTTGTACCAAATTTCAAGCAAATCGAACCAAAAATAATTTTTTTTTTTCGAATATGGTAAGTCGGTCCCTGTTCCATTTCTTTCAGGAACCAAATGGGTAGCGGCAAACACTGTACTCCTGAAAAAAGAATCATTATTTATAAAATGACTTACACAAAGAAAACTGTTTCAGAAATTGCAGTTTTATTGAATTGTTCCCGTAAAATGGTACATAATACCCTTAAACTGGTTCAAGAGAGTGAAGATTATGTATCTCAAAACAAATCCAAGGCACCTACACCGCGCAAGACAACGATTTTTGAAGACAGATCCAAAATACGAAAGACAAAAAATGCTGGAAATAAACGAAGCATTTGATTTGAATATATCAAGAAGCAGTTCCGGAAGGCGTTTAAATGAGGTCCAGCTCTCCTGTCAAAACGGCATGTGAAAAAACGGTTGGAGTTTGCTAAGACGCATTAGTACCGGGCGCTAAGTTTTTTGGAAAAATACATTATGGACCGATAAAACTAAAATATATAGAATAAGTCAAAATAGAAAAGCCACATTTCATCGTCCAAGAGGTAAAAATTTTAATCCCAGGTACACCAAAAAGACCATAAAACATTCAGGCGGTAATATTATGATTTGGGGGGGCATTTTCCTGGCATGGGGTAAGACCAACTGTGCGAATAAATGGGAAAATGTACATATATATCAATATCTGGACATTTTAAAGAATGAAATGGAACCATTCGTATTCAACTTCATGCCACTAAATTTGACTTTTATGCAGGATACTGTTCCTAAGCATACCGCAAAGGTCACACAAAATTGGCTTAGGAAGGAATATATTCGTGTTTTGGACAGGTGAGCGCAAAGTGCAGACCTAAATCTTATCGAAAACAAAAATATCTGCAAAAAATTTCAAAAATTTCAAAGATTTGTGGGAGGGCGTCAAAAGGAGTAGTGATAATCCATAACATGTGAGAAACTTGTTAAGACCATGGGACGCAAATGTGAAGCTGTTATTAATGGTTATGACCTCTTATATTTGAAATTATAATTACAGGTTTTGCAATATGTGATATTTGCGTGACCAAGGCATTTCATTAGGAACCTCAAACTTTGAATTATTTTAAGTTTTCATTGAATTATTATTAAGTTTTTGTATAAAGATTTGTGAAGATTGTGTTAAATAATAAGCAAGATATCGCTTTGTTTCATTATTATGTCTCGGAAGGAAAGTTGCTCTATTTGCATGACCATGGCTGTATAAATACATATGTATGAATATATTTTTAACAAATTAAAATAATGACAAAATTAATCGAACTTAAATCATAAAAGCTTTTCGGTCACTACAATGAAAGATTTATGTGAACAAAAATGTGCTACTTTTGTTGTTGTTGTTTTTTTTTTTTTTTTTTAATTTTTAACACGCTTTGTATTGCTATGTAATTTCAGTAATTTCTTATTTAAATATGAAAATTGACATTTTGATTTCTGCCCGTTGACAGTGGGTAAATAACACAACACGCTGTCGCTGCTGCTACGTCAAACTGCTACCACCACTGCGCTCGCAACAACAAAAAAGTTAACTCAAAGTCGACAGTGTGAACGACAGCTTAACGACTCAACACAATAAAGCAGTGTAATACGAGCAGAGCAGAGCAGTGCAGAGCAGAGAGTAACAAACAACAACAATAACAAATGGCAAAAGAATAATAAAAGTTTAACGTTGTTGACGTAAAGTGTGCATAATAGAGTATTTGACGAACGACAGACGAACGAGGAAAACTTTCAAATTGTGAGTGAAAACAAGTAAAACTTAACTTTGTGCACCCACAAATTGACCAACCCAAAAGCCACGCCCAGCATTTTGTTGCATACACATAAGCGTACAAAGTAGGAGAGCCAAGCTAAAGTTAATTACAAATTATGTTGTGAGAAAAAATGAAAAAAAAAATGAAGAGAAATAGAATAGAAATTTTGCACATTTCTACGAATGCAAAGCAATTAGAGCAACAACAGCGGCGGCCTGTTTGTATACAACACTTAGCACTTTTCTGGGGACACACTCACGCGCACTCACAGGCATACATACGTACAAAATGTTATTTTATTTGACCAACTCATCATGATTCACTCACACGGGAGGGGGAAGCGTAGCGCTACCCGCATTTTTACCATTTACGATCTGTTTATATTGACCGGTAGTAAAAGGCAATGCCAGCCGTGCATAACCCACATTAGCACTCATACATACATACATACATACAAATAGCGCGTGGGTGTCCAACATGCAAAATGAAAGTAAAAAAACATGAAAAAAAAACAATTTACCCCCAGCCATAGTTAGGTGAGTGCTCTTCTTGGCCATCACAGTGGCTACGTCGTGCTGGCATTAATAGTTAAATAGTTGTCATACATAATTAAACACCGAATAATGCCATGAAATCAGCGGAAAATAAACATGCTGACACGAAACTACAATGTCCATGGTGCCCATGGACTAGGTCATAAGTTGTGTAGTAAGTTGTGGTCATTATGTGTGTACTGTTAGATGTTTATGTCCTTCAAAATGTCGTAAATTGTTGAAAAGAAAAATTGACGTAGAAGAGAGAAGAAAGAGCTGAGTATTGGGTGTAAGAAAGTGGTCGAAAGTAGATAATTTATTAACAATATGATTACTATTTTGTTATATTCTCTTCTCGTTTTCTAATTTCAGTCTTATTTTGGACCGTTTCCTTTGATTTTTTATTTTATCAACAATATCACAATTTTTAAATAAAAAAAATTATCTACCTAAAAGCAACATAATAACCAGAAAAGAGTCTTTAACTTTCATGGACTTATCAAATGTATTGTGAAATTCGATTTTGATGATTTTCATGGTTAATATGAATATAAATCCTTAAATTTATGTGTGGAGAGCACCAATTTTCACGCTCATATATGCTTTTTTGATGGATTTTTGACCCAAAATCTCATATCTGAACAATCGGTTGTACTCAATTCTAACTCTTGCGACCACGTCGTCCTAGCAACGTGAGCAACCCTTGTGGAGCATTGGATCACAGCTAACAGAGAGGAAACATCAGAGAAGCCACTTCAACATCATCGGTTTAAGGGTTAGCTGAAATCTAATTGGCTGGGAGCGCACGTCGGTTTGGAAACCTAACGAGGTTGGGCGATGAGTTTGATACCAACCAGTGCAAACGTATTAAGGACTATGATTTAAGGATATGCACCTCGAATATCCGATCTTAATTGGTAGGGTACCGCTGTCAAGCTGGTTGATAACCTCGTTGGACTAAAGGCTATCTTATATACAAAGCGGAGGCGAGTAGATCCTTGTGACATTTACTACAGCGGCCAAAATTGGTGTCGGACTCGTGGTGGGAGAGAAACTCTCACTCAGTCATGAAATTCACCCCCGTGGATGATCGTCTCGTCACAATCTGCATCAAAATGAATTTTATCAGCACAATGCTGATTTGCCCCGACGGAAGAGAAGGACAATGTGACAAAAGATGAGCGCCTCGAGAATACTTATGAGCACTGCCCCCGCTACGATGTCAAATTTGTGTTGAAGTCGTCTGCAACGCCAGGGTGGGCAAAGGAGGTATATTCAGCGCAACCGTCGGAGAGTTAAGCTTCCATGATGAAACATTCCCAATTGGGCTGAGGCCGATCGACTTCGCCGCGGCTCGAAATGTGGCTTTCATAAGGACACGATCATATTGTGATAGAAGGACGACGTCGAATAGACTGTAAGTACTTCTACTTTCTACCCGACTTACATTGCAGCCCTCTGAAAGCACTTTCAAGCTCCTAAGTAAAGGTACAAACGCAACTATTGGTTTTTGGAAAGGTCGAACCACCAACTGGCATGAGGAAAATAGCCATACCTGCAAAAAAGAAAGAGGCCGAAATGCAAGAGTATGAAGATGGATTTATGGCCAAAAATCTCAAATCTAAAAAATTGGTTGTAAGTATACTATTGTGGTCCGATCTAACCAGTTCCGACAAACGATCTTTTAAATGTAGATAATATTAAATGTGTCAAATATTATAAAAGTAACATTTTCAATTTGTAAACTAGTGAAGTTCGCATTAGTCCACATTCATCAGAGCATGTGCAACATTTTTGTATAGGTACAACCCAAGCGGATTTAATGTGGTTTTGAAACAAAAAAGAGCAACTTTCCCCTAAAAACTAATTTATTTCTATTAAACTCCCTTTCAGTACTGAAATGGTTAACACGTATGTTAAGCAATGGAATGGCTTTTTGTAAAAGTGAAGGTATTAAAACTACCCACAAAATCCGATGTGACCCTCCATAAAGAACATTGGTCCTCGCCTGGAAAACTATAAGAAAAACCCAAACAATAGTCTGCCTTCACGCGAAGAAGACTTAAATTTACTAATTTCACCTACCATCCTGAAGAAGTAACATCAGAGTACCCTTCAATTTCGTCCAGTAAAGGTTGGTTTTTGGTCATGAGGTTTTCAATAAGGCAATACTTTTTTCGAAAATGAACTTTCTGACAGCTGCTACTTGTTTTATACTCAGTTTGGCCTGTCATTTGAAACAACCCGAGCAAATTTATTACACAATAATCATTATGTTAATCGCGGACTGCATCCAATATTGGCCCGATATAATCGTCCAGCAGAGTCGATAGTTCGAATAAACATGGATCTGCAAGCCATTGTTGAGACGCCGTTACATCCTCAAAAACTCAAAAAATATTTGGTGTACTCCATATTTCTTCATGAGGTAGGCCATACTGTGTAAGGGTAAGCGATAGAGGCATGATTAATGACTTTCTCGTGTCTGCAGAAAGCGAAGAAAATCTATTTATTAAAGAAAACGATTCGTTAGCACATTAACTCGCGTCGTAGGTAGGTGCCGTGGCCTTCAAGATCATGTGAGTTAACACCGTTGGACTATTATAAGTGGGGTTATGTGAGGTCCGAACGTTTCTCGGCCGTGGTAGCCGAGCGTTTAGCATTGCGTACTGACATTCGGAAGACTCGGTTTCAAATCCCGGTGCCACCGACATCCAAACGTTATGGAAAATTAATTTAAATAAAAATTAGGTTAAATTTTCTAATTGCGGTCGCCCCTTGGCAGGGAATGTTGACTCCTCCGAGTGTATTTCGGACATGAAATAAAAGGTACTTGTAAAAAAAAACATCAGTCATTCGGAGGCGGCTTAGTATAAACTGTAGGTCCCTCCATTTGTTGGAAAAACATGAAGACGCAAAGCCACAAATTAAAGAAGGAGCTCTATACAGATAAGCCCGACCCTATTGACGCCCTGGCAGAGAATATTCGGCGCGCTATTGCTGACATTCGGCCCCGATTGCTGCAAAAGTGATCGAAAATTGGGCCTCTCGGCTTGATGACAAATTCTTGTCTCTATAATAAAGCTAAATTTCTGGCCATAACTTGAAATTATATGCGTTATATTTCTTCCCCATGTCTGAAAAAACCCCTTTTATTTCAAATTAATTTTTGATAGAAACCTTAGCTGAAAGTAACTCACTGGACACCGAGTTTGGAGTTCTTGCATGGCTTGGTAGATTTCTAATTTTAATTTAGTTTTGTGTGGAGTTGGCAACTCTGCTTAAATAATTATTGATGGATATTAAACATTTTCTCTCAAACACCTTTACTACCATGTATGTACATATATATAATATAATATAATTTTTTCTCCGACCTAGTGGCAACTCTTTCGTAAAAGAGAAACCCTATAGATTCTTAAGCTCAAGATTTTGCTCCAGCATTTTCTAGCGGCTTGAGCATTTCAGCATTGGTCGAAAATTTCGAGCACGAACTCGATCACTTCGGGCTTTTTCGGGCTTTTTCGAGCATTTTGAGGAAAACTTTTGACAACTATCTCAGAACTTCTTTCTATATTTTGAAATTATTTATGCAAAGTGAAAAACTCATTGAAATGTAAATAAATTTTAAAATTAAAATATTAAAAAAAAAAATTGAGCAGTTGAGCAACGAACGAGTGTCAAGCTGCTCGATACCCGGATATACAGAGCGCTAATAGATACACTGCCTAAATGAAAACAATCGTTTGAGTCCTATTATTATTTTAAAAATTTCCAAGGATTTGTTCTGGAGCTAAGAAGAAAACAAATATATATTAAAACCACCTATAAAAAAGCAAAAATTTTTACTAAAAAATATTATTGATTTTACAATAAATTAAATAAATTGATTAAATTTCCCCAGTTTTTAGAAAATATCATGTAAGAAAGGATCTCGAATTTGCATATCCTTTTGAGGTAAATATTCTCTCTATACTCTCAATGATTCAATTAATTTTTGTAAACTTCCAGCGGAAATTACTCAAGGTTTGCATTGGTATGTCTTAAAAGCCTTTTAAAAATACTTAATAATATTACATCCATTCTTATATCTAACTTGCTACCTCATTAAATTCCCACTCCAAGGCTTAACCTCAAAACTGCTTCCTGCCAAATCTTTATGCTCACATATGTACATACTCGTATTTTTGAACTCTCTTGTAAAACTGTATTGTACTCACTCTCATATGAAATGAAATCAGTTTTATTGCCTGCGGCTTGGTCAAATCAACAAAGAATGATATAAATTTAATGCAATGCGGGCGCGCTCAGTCCTATGGGATTGACCGGCATATAAGATATTTAATGCTAGACATATACATATGCATATGAGTATGTAATATGAGTATGTAAGTACATGTAGAGTAAAGCAAAAGCTAGTCGGTCACTTGAGAAGCCCTTGCATGTGTGCGGGCAATAAAAATGTCCATAATACAATGAATGAATGGCTAGAAGTCAGTCCAATAGCATATTGCATAATCGTATATCTATGTGTGTATGTATATTTAATAATATGCATTTAGCTATAAAAACAATAAAAGAAATTGTAGAGCGCAAACATATCTATAGATACATGCAAAGTAAATAAGTAAGTAAGTAAATTGCTTCCATAGCTCTATCTCCCTTGAGCGGCGGGCAGGATACTTACGGATATCACTTACAAAATAAAGCAGAGTAGGAAGGCAAGTATAGTTAAATATAAGTATGTAAGTCATACATAAGTAGTTGTAGCTTGTGGCTGGTAGTTGTATAACATAATCAAATTAAAATGTAGCGAAATACAAATGGTCGAAATGAAGAAAGCTGCCAAATGTGCTGATTTGTTGCTCCACTAACGGAACTCGCATGCACCCGTATATACATCATTCTGACCAGTTAACCGGCATACACATACATATTTACCACAAATGATACTAAAAGATAACTATTGTATTTTCGCATAATTCAGCTATAAAAACTTCTTACTCAAACTGAACGCCTTAAAATATGCAATACATAAAATTGCAAAACAATATATGTACCTATGTAAATGTGAATATGTGTGTTATTCGATTTGTTTTGCATGCCATTGGCACATAAATAAATACTCTGTGCAAAAATTCTAATATTTATGTTGGAGAGAAAAACAAAAAACACCTAGAACAGCAACAACAAAAACACCAACAGCAATCAAACACCTTATAAGCCACTGCCTTAAGAGCCTTAACGATATTCAGCGCCAGCTCCTTCTCTACCTCAACTCTACCTTAACTCTACCTCCTTCTCCTTCATCCCCCTTCGCCGCTCTTTGCATCTCCTGCACCTCCTTAGCATAGCTAACCAAATGTAATTACCAGCAATCGCCTTTTAAGCCGCTTTGTTGCCACTGATGCAGACAATGGCAACCGACAAATTGCAAAAACAACAATAACAACATCAAGTAACATTTTTCGAACACAACAACGATCAACACAATTGCATATTTCCTGTGTCTGTGGTAAAGCGGAAGTGAAAATGTTTTTACAGTAGGTACTGCGCCGCTGTACAGCTGATACGACTGATGTGGCTCCACACAACCACATCAACGCACACACACGGAGAGAGAGAGGGGCACAGACAGAAGCACATATGTGTGTTAGGTGTACCCAGCTAATAAAAGAGATTAGAAGACAGCCATTATCCTGCCAAATGCTTTCTTAGTCTGGGTGCAGTTGAGATTATTGGCCGAAGACTCGGTTTTAACAGCGACTCTTCAAAGACTCTCTGATATTACGAAAGTTTTTCAACGTTGGATTTATCCTTACCATAAATACGATCACTTTTGGGACGATCAAAAGTTCATCTTGCAAAATCTCGTTTTGTAATATCTAGCTAACTAGGCTCACAGCCAATTGAGGATAATTGGTCACACATTTTAGGAATGTCCACTAACTTTAACAAATTTTGGTATATTTTTAATCAGGTCCTCAGATAGCTCTATAAAATTTAGCAGAAAGAGAATAAATAATTTCTAACAACCTATCAATGGCCAAAATGTTCTTAAATAAAGCTAGCCGCTTGATACATAATCTATGAAGTGGTTATAATGAGCCAAGTCGAATGTAAACAACATTGGGAGCGACAAGATCTTCGAAACCAAAATCGAGATACTTCAAGTAAAATCTTTTGTAACCTCAAAGCTCTGGCAACAAAGCAGTATCTCATTATCATTTTTCGACCTCATTCTAAGTGCGACAAAGGAAAACTGACACAGCTACTTATCGTAGATGATCCATTGGCGTATCCCACTTACATGAGAATGGGCAGACAGATCACAAACAGATTGGGATTGCTGCCTGCAGGGTCTGGGTTTAATGGTAGGTTCAGAAAACGAACTAGTTCGAAGCACTCGTACCGTAGGGAACTTGCAAGAAAGAGAAGTGATTGATGGACATACGCTGGTTACACCAGGTAAGAGATTCTTCTACTACCTGCCTAACTGCCTGCTGCAAAAAACGACCACAGAGTAATAACCCAATAAGGATCCCCAGAATAATGATTGTTGGGTATCCTCAGTGTAAACACCTTCTCGCAACTGTTGGTTTTTTTGAGTTACAGCAACTTTCTTAACTGCGTATGCAAATAAATTTTACAATAGCTAAAACCGCAAAAAACACGTCGGGTTCAACAAAACTGCAAATTGTTACTTTTCCGCAGGCAAAGTACACAAAAGTAGAAGAAGAATAAGAAGCACAAGAATGAAGCGCTTAAATTGAGGTTAAATGGAAAAGTTTTCGTGCAAAAATTTTAATTACCTTTAATCAACGGGCAGACAAATGAAATTTAAAAATGAAGAATTTACGAGCATAGCAATGTAAATGATGAAGCGCCACTTTGTAAGAATAAAAAAAACGTAAATATAATGCTAAAGTGCATAAAATTTAAATTTCTTTAAATTAAAAAAAAGCAAAAAAATTATCTCAAGCTTGCATAGAAATTGTGAGAAATACTCTTAAATAAAAATAGTTTGCTCCCCAGCGCATACATTTGAGACATTTAACATTTAAGCTTGCCTCTTTTTCTTTTCCTTCAATATATTATTATATATATACCATACTTATGCACATTTTTGCCTATGCTTAATCACATGCAGAGCATATTGAAGGCAAAATAATCACTTGATATACAGCTGCGACACACACACACACAAACAATCAAACCCAATCGTGACTAGACATTTCCACAGGCCGCTCTGTGTGCTCTCTGAAGCATACATACTATACATGCATAAATTCATCCCGTTAGTTGTGTGAAAACCACAAAATTTAATTCCCTTATCAGCAGCGAAACTGACAAGTGTCGGTTTAATGCAATTTTACACCATATTTAACACCATTCAACAATGCCAAGTACCAGTCACAATCACTGCAAAGGACATTGGAGGGGAGGCGAGTGCTTAAGAGGGAGAGAGAGAAATGCAGTGAATATCAGAGTCAAGTAGAAAGAACACTTTGATTGTTTGATGGAAATATATAAATAAGTGGATATATAAAAATATTTAATTTCAATAATTCAACATGAGAAACTTAATTTTATAGTTAAATTCAGAAAAAGAAGGTTAGTCCCGATTTTTTCTTGCACTTAATGGGAATTTAGATTTAAGTAGAAAAGATTTAGCTAACACTTTCTACTCTATATAAAAAAATATTAAGAATAAAGAACTTATTGGAAGTTGAGTGCTATACTAAATTGAAATTATAAAATACTAAAGAAATAAAAATGAGATCTCGAGAAGATCAAAATAACTTTTATGATTATCCACCATAAACTACAGACCTCTTCCTTGGTCAATAGGGTCCAGTATGACCCTTCCACTGGTTTTTCGAAAGGATTATTCCTCCACGAATAATTACTATTTAAAGGGCAAGTTGAAAATACTCTTGGTTTCGGAAGTGTCCATAAAACACTGAATTGATATATTATATATATATATATATAATTGGCGCTTTATAACCGCTGAAGCGATTTTTCGGCCGAGCTCCTCCTCCAATTTGTGGTTTTGCGTCTTGATGTTTTTCCAACAAATGGAGAGACCTACAGTTTATGCTAAGCCGCCTCCGAACGGCTGACGGTTTTTTACGAGGAGCCTTTTATTTCATGTCCGAAATACACTCGGAGGGGTGGACATTCCCTGCCGATGGGCGACCGCAATTAGAAAATTTAACTTAATTTTTTATTTAAATTAATTTTCCATAACTTTTGGATGTTGCTGGCACTGGGATATGAACCCTAGCCTTCCGAATGTCAGTACGCAATGCTAACCACTCGGCTATCGCGGCCGCCAATTGATATATTGGTATATTGATATATTAGGTAACCGAATAAGCACCTTGTATTCAAATATAATCCTCTTCCCTAGTAGACCAAGGGCGTTTCTATAAGCATTTCATCTAGACATAGGCTTCTAAGGGATATTAAAAAATTCAGCTTTCGTGGATCAGAGAATTCTGGATCCAACATTTCTAGTCAAAGATCTAAAAATGAGCATGAATCGTGTTGAGTGCGGTTTCAATATATTGTGAATATCTCAGCAGCTCTTAGAATACCAGTCCTGCCATGATCGAGTGTTCATATATGTTAAGAATAATATTTTATAGTTCATGCTTTCATAATTTGTAATCCCACTGCTGATTTTTGTATTCTTTCTGCTTCTCGAAGTTTGACCGAATGACATATTTCACTTCTTCGAATGCATTTACCTTACCTTAATTAAACTCCTGAGGTACGCTGAGAGATTATATATTATGTGACACAGAATTCAAAACACGTGAAGCCGCTCAAGTGTCTGTGAAGAGTTTAATACAGTTATATCAAGCACCGACTTCGATCTCATTTACAAGCAATAATGCCTCAAGGATAATTTTAATAACGATTGTCAAAACCCTCTTCAGTAAAGAGCTTTCAGAGCTCAAAAATCACTATGCTGTACCTTCTTTCTTTCTCTCTGATGAATACGTCATTGTTCACCATATCAGATGGTTGTAACTTCTTCACTTTCCAAGAACTTAAGTGTTTAAGAATACTTTGCTCGCGGTTATTTACTTGCACCCCTATGAAGAAATGAATTTAAGAATCATATTAATAGGGGAAAAAAGAGAAAAAAAAATCAAAAGCAAATAAATAAATAAATGAAATTAACCGCACGCACACAACAACCAGCCACATAAATGTATATGTATATAGGACAACTGGCAAAAAACGCAGCGAATTTAATTGGATTTGAGTGTTTACCTGCAGAGTGAGGGTGCGGTGCGGGGCGAGCAGAACAAATGAAAAAGCGCATAAGTAGGGCAAGGCAAGGCAGGGCAACCGCACCTTAGAATATGTACTGCTATAGATATGTTGGGGAACAAATGTGGTTAAACTGATAAACCCACAAACACACTTACATACATACGTATATGAATCCAAGATTGAGCGTGTGTATAATGGCACAATGAATGCAGGCAAGCAGCAGGCAGGCAGTGAAAATTCATAGCATGGCAAACTTAATCCGGATTTTTGTTTGTTCGTATAATAAAAGCAACGACAATAAGCGGAAAACGTTTACGGAAAATCAGCCAACAAGAAACCCAGCAGCAGCAAAAACAACATACATACATGAAATGTTCTGCGCAAATAAGCCGATATGCTTTACGTTGTTGGCATTACATTTATATATAGTTGTTGATACAGTATTGTTGTCAACACACACTTGCAACAATTGTACTGCAAAGCAGCTTGCTGCAACAATGTCATTCTACTCGTGACTCGCAGCAAAGACAGCGGCAATGTGTCCAACGTCGCTAAGACCATCGCAAGCGCGAAACACTGGGACAAATCCAGTGCAAATGCGTAGCGGCTTCATCACCTCTTCGCCGCTTTATCATCAGCGAGAACTGTGCACTGGGTACTGGCAAACGCCTACTGCCTTCTTCTTCTCCTTTGCTTTTCTACTCTCCTGCAGTTTGTACTCGCTGTCATTTGCAATTCCTCATTTTTCTTCATTCGTTTGTTAAACCAATTAGTCTTTGGCTGGTTTTAATTACAATTGAAATAAATAAATTTCACATTAAAAACGCTTAATTTTAATTGCAATTAAGTTGAGATGTTGTTGCTACTCTTATTGTTGTTATTGTCGTTTGAAAAGTTGAGAAAAATTAATGGAAAAGTAAGATTATGGTTTTCAATATAAAATTGACGACAGTCAACGAATTATTATGAATGAGTATTTTTTAATATCCAAATTACTTTTTATATATTTGAACTCACCACAACAAGTAACCAATTATTAACACTTCATTATTAATTATTTTGCAATTGCAATGTTAATGTTTTTACACAATTTTTCCATTAATTTTCACTATATTTCAAACTTTTACAAGAACCGTACGCTACTATACATAAACGAAAACTAACTTCTTCTTTAAAACTCTAACAAAGATTTCAATTACTCAAGCGCTACTCTAAAAATCGGATATTCTCAAATTATTCAAATCTCAAAAGATGAGAGTTAAAACAACTGCGCTGCTTCGTTCAACGGCACTAATTTCCGTTTCGTATTTGATTAGTATAAATTAGTATAAAGAGTGTATAATACTCAAAATCGAGATATTAATATACATATATAAAACTGGAAATTAATATGCTACAATAAGGACAATAAAGTTGGTAAGCATTTCAAAATAAGTTATTTATAATAGGGGGGTCTTTTATTGATTTTTCAAAATATGATAACTTTGTGTACATTTGTCCGATTTAAGTCAAATATGCGCCGTTTTGTTCGTAAACTTGTTGCCAACGAGATGCCAACTTCATTATACCCCTCTCGTAGAATGCTGCGTCCCTATTGGCAAAAAACTCGGAAAGCCAATTTTCACAGGCCTCTCTTGACGCCAACTTCTCGCCATTAAGCGCGTTCGCCATGGACAGGAAAATATGGTAATCACCTGGTGCCAGGTCCGAACTACAAGGTGGGTGCATTAGGACCTCCCATCCAAGCTCCTGGAGCTTCTGGCGCGTCACCAAAGACGTGTGTGGCCTGGCGTTGTCCTGATGGTACACAATTCGGCCTCTGTTGATCAAAGATGGCCTCTTTTGGATGAGTGCTGCCTTCAAGCGGCCCAGTTGTTGGCAGTAGAGGGCCGAATTAAGCGTTTAGCCATAGGGGAGCAGCTCATAGTTGATGATTCCTTGCCAATCTCACCAAACACACAGCAAAACCTTCCTGACCGTCACTCCTGGCTTGACCACCGTTTCCGCCGGCTCACCGCGTTTCGACCACGACTGATTTCGCTTGATGGAAATTCGGTCCATCATGTTTTTTTGCGTTAGTTCGTGTGGCACCCAAACATCGAGCTTCTTTTTTAATACAAGGTTATGCAAATGGTACCAAACGATTTTCTAGCTTATCTTTAGTTCCTCAGCAATTAAATAAGTGCTCACGTGACGGTCTGTTTCCACTATTTCCATGATTTTATCGCAATTTTCGACGACAGGTCTCCCGACGCATGGTGCGTCTTTGATAACGAAATTATCGGAACCGAACCTAGCAAACCACTTTTGTGCTAGACGTTCGTTTACAGCATCGGGCCCATAAATTAAATTAATTTTTTCAGCCACAGAAATATTGTACACCTGGTTGATAATATTGTATATGCTGAGGGGCGACCACACGTCATTCTAACCTGATCGGTATAAATTTTGGACAAAGTTACAGTTTCATGGACATGAAACGTATCAATATATAACTTCTCAATTACTTTCTCCCATGAAGTTCAGTTCTGTGCCAATGCCATCCTCACCACAATGTATGCAAGTTTTAATATCGACCAAAAAAACTCGCTCAATTCAACAAAAATTAAATATTTAATACTTTAAAGAGTCTACATGTCAAATTCCAATGTCAACTTAAACTAAGAACATCCAAAACTATTCAACCCTATCTGCCAATGGCCCTTCACTTGAAATGAAAATTTCCCGCCACTACGCAAAATCCAAGCAAGTCATGGATTTAACTAACAACACGTTTGTATGTACGAGTATGAGTGGAGAAAAGCAAGTGATTTAAAGCTTAAAATATTGCTGCAAATTTGACACTGCATGCAAATATGATAAATCACCGCAATTATTGGACCATCAATCAAAATTATGTTGAACTGCCACTGCCAATGTTACAGCTACCATTTCTACCAATGGCATGTCCTATGTACGTGTATGAGTATAGCTACTATTTATATTGTACTTGTTGTTGTCAGTCAACTGTACTGGCGGCTGTTCTTGTGGTAGGCGAAGTGCCTAATTGAATAACGAATAACGAAGCCAAAAGGCAGAGCTGGCTAATGTTAACTGACGGATGGGCCGAGCGTCTGACTCAATGGAGGGTGAGCCGACTGGCTGGCTGGTGCGAATGATTATTTATTTATGTATGTATGGTTGATAAGTTGATAGGTTCGTTGGTTGGATTATTGGTTGTAAGTAATGCTGTAAACTCGGTTGCGTATGTAGTTGGTTAAATGGTTCACTGACTGGCTGGCTTTCTGGCTGGCTGGATGACTGGTTATAACAGACGCAGCCTGTATGCAATTTGTAGCAGTCCATCATATGCTCTGTTTAAATGGAAAGGTCATTTTAAATATATACTTATTTATTATTATATAATATATATACAGTTATGTAAGTATTATACATATATGGTATATATAAATAATTGAATTAGAAAATGAAATGAGTTAGAGCTTTGAAAATATCTACACATGTAAGCTACAAGGGCTTAAGAACGTTATGGTTGGTACAATATTTGAAATATTTATGAGTTTAAACTATTTTTAAATTTCACCAAAATTTTGGATAGATTTCAATGCATTATTTGTAGTTAAAAATCAATAAAAATTTTAAAAGTTCAAGTTAAATTTGTATTGAGAAGAGATAAACTCAAATCAAAATTTACAACGACCAGGTCAGAATGAGGAGATGGGTTGACTTAGCCATGTCTGTCAGTGGGTCTGTTTGTACCCAAACTAATCCCATAGTTTTTTTTTTTTTTTTTTTTTTGAGACATTTCAACCAAACCAAACCAGATTTCAGAATTCAGTATTCTGAGCGCATATGATGGAATACATATTTTCGTTGAAAATTATCGAATTCGGACGACAATAACATTTAACTCTCGTACACCGATTTTTCAGATATGAGGTTATGATCAAAACTTCGTTCAAAGAGCATATTCTTCTTATTATTATTGGCACCGCTTACGCAAATCAATATTAGTCTTTCATCTCTTCTTTTTGCTGCATGGCGCCAGTTGGAAATACCGAGTACAGCCAGGTCCTTCTCTACCTGGTCTTTCCAACGGAGTGGAGGTCTTCCTCTTCCTCTGCCTCCACCGGTGGGTACTGCATCGAGAACTTTAAAAGCTGGAGTATTCGTATTCATCCGGACGACATGACCTAGCCAGCTATGAACTATGTCATTGTCGCCGTATAACTAGTACAGCTCATCGTTCCATCGTCTGCGATATTCGCCGTTGCCAATGCGCAAAGGACCATAAATCTTCCGCAACACCTTTCTCTCGAAAACTCCTAATGCCGACTCATCAGATTTTGTCATCACCCATGCTTCCGCACCATACAGCAGAACGAGTACGATGAGGGGCCTGTAGAGTTTGGTTTTCGTTCTTCGGTAGAGGTCTTTACTTTTCAATTGGCTACTCAGTTCAAAGTAGTACGTTTTGGTAAGAGTGATTCTGCGTTGGATTTCAAGGCTAACATTATTATTGCAGGTCCCAAGATAGAAAAAAAGCATCTAAGAGCATGAAATTTGGTGTTTTGAATTCATGTCTACAAATAAATATTGCCGTCGAAAATCAAAAAATCTTTCAGATATGAGATCTTAGGCAAAAAATTCGTAATATCTAAAATCATATATATTAGGTGTAGTAAAAATACATGCATTATTTTTGCATGAAATTGAAAGCTTTTATTACCATAGATGGAATGATCCGTTTTAGCCCAATTATGCACCGTTTTGTTCGATGACTTGTTGCCATTTTAAAGGTAATTTCAGTATGGCTCTCTCATAGAAGCCCTCGTTCCAATTGGCAAAAAATTGAGACCGTCGATTTTCACAAGCCTCTCTTAAAGCAAATTTTTCACCAGCAAAAATTGTTCGCCATGGACAGGAACAGATGGTAATCACTTGGTGCCAGATCCGGACTATAAGGTGGATGCATAAGAACCTCCCAACCAAACTACCGGAGCTTCTGGCGAGTCACTATCGTAGTGTGTGGCCTGGCGTTGTCCTGATGGAACACAATTCCTCTCCTATTGGCCAAAGCTGGCCGCTTCTGGGCGATTGCTTCCTTTAGACGGTCCCATTGTTGACAGTACAGTTCTAAGTTAAGAGTTTTGTCGTATGGTAGCAGCTCACAGTAGATAATTCCCTGCCAATCCCACCAAATACACAGCAAAACCTTCCTAGCCGTCAATCCTGGCTTGGCCACCGTTTCCGCTGGCTCACCTCAACCGCCTGGCTAGCGTTTTCGCCCTTATCGAAGAAAAACTGCAAAATATAGCGAATTTTCTCTTTGCTAGTGTCCATCTTTGACGCTCAAACAAAACTGAATCAATCAATCACAAAACTTTCAGAAAAGCTTTTTTAGTGCAATATATCATCTTTCTAACACCATCTAGCGGAACCCGATTGGACTTATACAACAGGAGATATAGATAAATAATGCCATCTATTGGAAAAATAATGGATTACCTTTTACTACACCTAATATAAGTAAACATTATCACTGAAAATCAACAAACTCGGAAGATTTTGTTCAGATATAATGTTTTGGTTAAAAATTCGTCAAAAAAGTATCAACGTGAAATTTGTTATATCCATTGTACAAGTTTATAAATTTACCATAATATGATCATGAATGGTAAACATGGTTGAAGATAGCTCTTCTTTCTTGCTTCCTCCTGAAACTACTCAAACACATTTCTATTTTTAGGTTACTATTACTCAGTTTAGAGCTTTAAATAAATAAAAGAATTTTAAAATAAAATTCTTAAAAAAAAATTTTTGTAACAAATAACTTAGCTAACTTCCGTAAGCAATACTACTCCTACCAAATAGGAATATCCTTCCTATACATATTTATCTACAAAAGTAATTATGTCTGCATAGCCGCTTTGTCTACTCGCTAGATTTTTCTTAATGATTTCCAACGAAAAGCGCAGATATGCAAAGCTTTCGACTAGATTTATTTGAAATTTACTAGCGAAGCGGTCACACGCTACGGCAAAAAGGGAAGGAAGAAATGTACACATTGCAAAAAAGGAACACAATTGTACATGCAGAAATATATTTTTATTTTTTGTTGCATTTTCAAAAAAAAAAAAACCCTAACCATAGCGCAAGTAGATAATATGTCAGTCTATCCATTCTGTCTCTTTCTGGGCTTAATAGACTACACAAATATTCATTTATATATATGTAAACATGTTGCAGTCATTTAAAATCTATGTCCTCATATGCATTCACACATACTCGTACATTTAAGTTACATGTTAGTTTATATTTTTGTTGCTTCCAGTTCATGCTTTAGTACCGTTGTTTTGTAAATTCCAACAAATTTTTTTCGCCATTTTTTGCACATTTTAATTTATTACACAAAATAGCGCTTCCGCTTAAGTCACCCATTGCAGGCAGCCTCACGCCTATTGCTCGTTATTTTTGCTATGCCGCATTGTTATTGTTAACACTGTGTTGTTGTTGTTGGTTACGTGGTATTGCTTTTTTAGCCATAATGAATGCAATTTTCAAGTTTTCTGCTCTCATTATCGCCACATCAGGAAGCAAATACTCGTACTCGTACGTACAGGAGGTAGGAGCACTTCAGCGAAACGTTCACGCTGCATTCAACCCTTTCGCAAATCTTTTCCTTTTGAATATTTTGCGTTCGTATTTTCACTATGGTGTGAACGAAATTAAGTAAGAAAGTATGCAAATGTTGTGTTGGCTTGGTTGTTTGAAACATAGACTCGTGCATTGTACAGTGGTTTAAATCTGAGCCACAAGTGTAAAAAATATTAAAATTTATTAATTTTTTAATTTTTGAAGTTAAAGTACATTGAGACGTTCACTAAATTATCAGAAGTGGGATATTTCTATACAAAAGCGAGCTTTTAAGAGAAAAAAAAACTACTGATTCACACAACTTACTCTCTGAGAGCACTCATCAGTTACTCGATCACAGTGTGCCTGCGGAATGACATTTCAAGTTCTCTACACACCGCCGCTAGACAAGCAATTGGTTTTTGAAACAGTTGGGAAAAGAGGTAGTACGATCAGTAATGTCGATATGTAGTGGAAAGAAAAAGCCACCCAGAAGGTTTCAAAGCCGGAGCTTACGCATATGGGAACCCAAGAGGTAATCTGTTGACCGATGTTCTGAGCATACAGAATTTAAAGAGGCAACACTTTTCCAGCCTGTTAAATGGCAGTGAGAGTACAACACTCGGAGATGGTGAACCCCACGATTGAAGCCTAAGTGTGCTGTAGGCAATTCATAAAAAAGTTAACCCCTCAAACTTCGCCAACTTCTTCTTTTTTATTGGCGATGGCACCGCTTACGCGATTATAACCGGTTTTTTTAAATCAAAATCCTTGAAATATCAAAAGGGGGATCTCTTATCCGAGGCTTAAAATGGTTTTTCATTGGGTTGTTTTTTCATGTAGTGGCTTACAAACCCTACGCACACCCGCATGGGATTCGCCTTCTCACTTTAGCTCGCCCCCAAACGGATGTTCGTTGGCTACCCAGGGGATACGTGGTCTGCCATAAGCCCGGAAGTCGTGAGCTGCTTGAACCATATGCAAAAGAATCGTTTCTGGCCAGTTCCAGGTGAATGGAAGTCAAAAACTTTCCTCACTTGCGTGAACTTCTGCACATGGCCCCATCGCCCAATCCTTTCAATATCGCATATAAAGTCTTATCGAGTATACTCGTATTGTGTCGAAGATTAAAACGCGACGTCAACGAATTTAATTATTTAAAACTCGCCTACGACAGGGCAGAGCCGAGATTTTAATTTTCCTGCGAAACTCATAATAGTCAGTTCTTGGCTCATACATTAGTGTTGACGATCATAGCCTTCAAGCTGTAAATAATTCCGTCAATCAAGGGAGCAATCTTAACACAGAGCGATGGGGCTGTATTGGAAATAATATAACAGCTAAGCTGGCTAGATTACGTCGCACGAATGGATTTGCAGCTCTCCAGTTTTGAAAGTATTTGATGCAGCACCCGTTGGTGAAAACAGAGTGAGAGAAGACCGCCATTCCGTTGGAAGAATCAGTTGTACTATTGTAACTTCCGCTGTAATTTCGTTAGCGATGCCAACGTAACTAAAAAAAATTAAACCATAATTTTCGCACCAGAACTTACGAGAAATACAAAAGGATGCCATCTCATGGGCGATTTAATTCTAAACCAAAATCACAAAGCACAACACGAAGGATCTCGAGAATGTACAAACAAATTTAATTAACTTTCCGAGATTATAATACTCAACACATTACTGGAACGAGACATTAAGAAAGGTTTCAGTTTATAACTGCCCTGTGAAACTTTGAAATCGTTCTCGCCAACGACACCCAATTAAAAGTTCACATGAGCTCGCTGATGAGATTTTTATCCCACTGTAGCTGAAGAGTAAGAAATGTTTAGACACAGTGCCACAATATTTCAACATGAACTCTGCTCTTCCGGCTTCAGCAGGCGCAAGCTAAAAAAAAGTACCATTTTTTCTGCTATTCGCAACACTTATCTATATGCAAAAGCATGCAACGAAAAGATTCACATACTTTTGGGCTCGCAAGAAAACTGAAAGCAGAATATAAATTTGTTTCTGTGGCTTACAACCGATTGTTTTTACCGTCGCTGCCTGTCAGCCTTTGTGTTAACACTTAAAACAACAATAATACTGATTGCCACATTTTTTTGTTTTTGTATAACATGGCTCCTCGGCAGACTCAGTAGCCAATGTAGGCATTGAGTACTAACATTCGAAGGGCCAGTAGGGTTCGAGTGATGGTACGATCAGCGTCCAAAATTATAGAAAATTAATTTTTCTACTTGCGATTGCCCCTCGGTAGGGAATATCAAGCCATCCTAGTGTAATGTAATATACATGGAATAAAAGGCGGGTTTGAATAAACTGTAGATCCATCTACAAAAAGACTATACCATACTACAAATTGGAGGAAACAGTCGGTCAGAAATCGCTTATGTTATATAACATTCCTACACTCTCTTTCTTTTCCTCTCTCTTCCTCTTCCTCTCTCTTCCTTTTCCTCTCTCTCTCTCTTCCTCTTCCTCTCTCCCTCTCTTCCCCTTCCTCTCTCTCTTTCTTCCCCTTCCGCTTCCTATCTCTTTCTCTCTCTCCCCCTCCCTCTCTCTTCCTATACTCTGATAAATGTAATGCAAATATGGGTACTAAAGTCACACAAAATCCACAACAGTCAACACTTTAATTTAACTGCCGGAAATGTGTGTGCGAAAGAGAAGAACCTTGCAGTAAGTGAGAAAAATGAAAAAATAGAAGAAACACAATCACACCACTGCAGCAGTAGCAGTTAACGCCGCACACATTCCTTTGATGCAACCGGCAACCGATGGAACAAAAGGCGAAAGACAACACAAACACTGATGCAATTTGTTGCTGATGAAAATAAATTTAGCGCCATCAACCGAGACGATAGGCGAAGCGCGAACGAACCAAGGCAATAATATAATACAACAAAAAAAAAAACAAAACAAAAGTTGCGCACAGCAATAATTCCTTCTCCTAACAACAACTATATGAATGACGAAAGCAAAGTAAAAAACAAGTGGCAACCTCCAAGATCATAGAAAGAGCAACCTTGCATCATTTCTTTTAGTATATCAATCGTAATCTTTACTTTTTAACCAACTCTTACACAAATTCTCACATAAAAGTATGTATGTAAATATGTTCGTATATATAGGGTTATTCATTTCGTAGTTTCAAAAGTACAAGTTTGCATTATTCGGTTATTGTAAGATCGGTGGTTCATCGTCTTGCTCGTTGCATCTCAAAAATTGCTATCGTAAGTGAAAGTGTAGCCGAAGACCCCAATATGTTCTCTAATGCAAGGATTTTCTTGTAGTATTTTGTACTCGGACTTACTTCTACATCCTTTTAAAGTCCAGCTCACACAACTGAAGTCAGTCAGAGTATTCATAATACCGCCCACACTTCGTTTGGCGGCTTGAACAATAAACAGTAGACTTTGACTTTTCAAACAAAATTTTTTTCAGCGGCGAGACATATTTCTCAATCGGGGGATACGTAAATAAGTAAATATGTCATATTCGAGGCTCCAAGAATTCTCAAATGATAGAAGAGCGGCCATTACACCCAAAAAAGACTTACTGTCGGATGCGCTCGAAGGTGTGATTGGACCTTACTTCTTTTAAATCGATAACGGCGAAACTGACACACGGAGCGTTATGGTCTTATGCCCTTCAATTGAAGAACTCGACTTGGATAACATGCGGTTTCAACAAGCTGGTAAGACATGCCACACAACACGAGCTTCCTTGGCTTTATTGTGAGAGAAAATTCCTTACCGCATAGTCCCTAGACGCGATAAACCATTAGCTCTTGTGAATTTGAAAACCAACATTCGTTAAGTTATGGCTGAGATACCGCTAAATACGAGGTGTGACAATTAAGTAATGAGACTGATTATATTGCGGCCTTGAAATTCTCTTTACCTTCTCCCGGCATCCTTCTCCTCTGCATTGATGTATTTGCCATCGCTCTAGCTTGTTTAGTTCGCCTGTTGTGTCGTGTTGAGTAAACGTGTGTTCGTGGTGCTCGTTACGAAAATGAAAAAACGAAATCAAGAGAAACGCGTCGAAGGTGAAAACGATGATTATTGCCTTTTTTGATAACCGTGGAATCGTCCACAAAGAATTTCTTCCACCGGGACAAACCGTAAATCAAGTCTACTATCGCCAAGTACTCGAAAGATTGCGAAAACGAGTCAACAAGGTGCTCCCAGACATCGCTCGTAACTTGATCCTTCATCACGACAACGCGCCGTGCCACACCGCCCTCAGTGTGTCCCAGTATTTGGCCTCTAAAGGGATCGCCGTGTTGCAACTACCGCCTTATTCGCCCGATATTTCACCCTGTGACTTTTTTTGGTTCCCTGGAACAAAATCGGTGGTCAAAGGAACCCATTTTGAGTCGATTGAGGGCATCCAGGCGGACGTGACGAGAGTACTAGCGGACATCCCAGTCGCAGCGTTCCAGAAATGTTACGAAGCATGGAAAACGCGCTGAAATCGTTGTATAGCTGCCCAAGGGGACTAGCATAGGTACTTTGAAGGGGATGGCAGAGTTGTAGAATAATTTTGAAATATGCGGTTTTTATGGAATCAGTCTCATTACTTAATTGTCACACCTCGTATGTGCCAAAAAGTGGTCGAAAATTACCTCAAACAGATGAGGTTTGCAAAAATTAGTGAGACAGTCATTTGAATGATGAGGTGTTTCAAATATAATGACAAGATTTAAACTTTACTATAAAAAAGAGTTTTCAAAAAAAAAAATATATTTTAAATCCATTTAATTTAAGATTATACCCAAAGCCACAAAATGGCTAACCCTGTATGCACATCACTCATTTACTCTCTACTTTTACTCCTTAATCCTGCAGCATGTTCATTATTTTTATCTATCACAATGAATGAATATGAATGGATGAGAAAAATAATGAATGCAATTGGCGTTATGTGCTGAGGAAAGCTTGGTGGCGCAATCAAAAGCAGAACGCAATGCGTTTAAAGCTTTCAGTGAAATATTTCTTTACTGCTGTGTGGAAATAAAAATATTTAAAACATATTTTCTTATTAAATTTACATTTATTTAAATACATCAAAGTACATACGAGTATTCACTAACTAAATACTTATGTTTTCTCCTCTCCGCAGCATTCCAAGTTCATATACTTATGCGGTTGATGTTTACCAACTTCTGGCACAAAATCCGCATCATCGTCCTCCAATGTATAGTCCATATCATCCGCATCGGGCTCGCCACACGTTGTCAATACCCACATTTGTAGCATTATTGCCAGCAAAAGTAAAAATCTATAATCTCTATAGAATTTCATTGTCCACGACAAGAAGAAGATTTTCCTTAGATACTTCACTGCACTGCTTACGCAGTTTGCTAAACTTTGAAGTTTGTGTTGTGAACGAGCGTTCATGGCTTTTATACCCACCAAGAGCATCTCAATTGCGCTCGTAAACGCAACTGTCTTTTGTGGGAATGTGCCAAACAAAACAGCTGTTTAGAGGTGTGACGAAACGCAGTTGTACCGTCAAGAAGCATACGTAGCACATATGTTTCATACGTACATATTGGCCAGTCATTACTTTGTAAACTGTTTTGATATACGCATAATAATATTTAATTAAAAAATTAGTTATCAGAATATTTCAGCTTCTATGTTTGAAGATGAGCCGAATCCAAGAAAAGCTTTTTTTTTGAACGACGGACCCAGCGTTACCCACCTCCCGCCCAACTGACCGAGGGACGCGTCTGAGGGAAATCGAAAAATCCAACAGACCGGTGACCGAAAACCAGTAACAGTCCGGACTGCCCTGAACCCGAAACCGATCGCGGAAGGTCGCGGTTACAACAATTCACGTGCCTCTTACAATAAACAGCTAAAGATTTGTTCATCAGCTGCTATAAAATTGCATGGGGAAAAGGAGGGGGAATTTATTTAATTATTTAAAGCACTCAGTAAGTAAGTTTTGATAGAGAAAAGCGAGTCAGAGGAATCAATGTGGGGGAAATGTGTATTAAAATCGTTACACAAAGATCTAAAAGGGTCGTGCATTTTAAAGTTTGCTCTGCATGAGCCCAATGAAAGAGGCCTGAAGTGTCTAGATGATCTTGAAGGGATGGTAAAGTTAAGCTCGCTAAGTGGGTATGCGCTATTGATAGCATCTCTTATCAATTTAGTGAAAAATAAAACTCCAAAAAAGTGTTTCGACAATTGGTTAAATGCATGTAAACTTATTTAGATCTTAAGGAAGACTATTTTGAATAACTAAATATAATATAAAGAATGATTTTGTGTTGGACACTGATAAAGGCCAATCAGTTCAATGACGGTGAACTATAATCTTACACAGAGTTCGGCTTTTTGAGACTTTATTAGTGATATTGAGGGGCACCAGCCTTGGATTTTTATTAGTTTGGGCAGAAAGACACGCATTCGACCAGCTCAGGCGTGGTATTCGAAGATCATCCGTCATGGCGGCTCAATTTTCTACCACAAATCTTTATCTGTGTTGTCAACAGTTTGACTTCAAAAACGGCTAAGTAATTTTCGCTTTATAATCTGCCTTCCATTTTATGATTTTAATTTGTCACTTTCATGAATTCGCTGCAAAATTATACAAACATACGTACGAATATATATTAAGAGCGCTTAATTCATGCAGTTCTTTACCTTTTGTCACACATTTCGATGCTAAAATATTCATCCATATGCAATTTTTCTAAGGCAGTAGAATAGAAAAAGTAATGTAATGAAATGCATGAGTGCTTGAATATATTTCCGTTATAATGATTTTCAACTTTTAACTGTTGAATCCATATGTGAATGAGTCGTATTTGATTTCAGACTAACAAGCGAAATATGCAAATAAAAATCTAATAAATATAGTTTAAAAAACTAAAAAAACACGCTTTTAAAGAATATTGTACTAAAAAGTTGAAAATAATTTTGGAAATAAACTTAAGACAATAGTATACAATAAATACTTGTATAATTAAGAGAAAAGTGTGGGGCGCTCGATATATGGAAATTATGGTACAAAGCGCCCCACGCTTTTCTCTCCATTATAAAAGTATTTTTTATATACTATTGTCTTAAGTTTATTTTCAAAATTATTTTCAACTTTTTAGTACAATATTCTTTAAAAGCGTGTTTTTTTAGTTTTTTAAACTATATTTATTTTTAACTTTTTAGTTTAATATTCTTTAAAAGCGTGTTTTTTTTAGTTTTTTTTAAACTATATTTATTTCATTTAATTTTTAGCCAAGACAATTACGTATCGCGCAGTTTGACAGCCAACATAAGGTGAAAAGTATAAATCAAACTGTTTAGGCTGAAAATAAGTCAAACTAAGATTTTATGGTAAAATTATAGTACGCTACGATGTATGCAACGATTCGCATTTCAAATATTTCATATTGGGATCGCGTCACCGCTAAAAAGTTACAAACTGACAGACTGACAGACAGACATACTGACATACTGACAGACAAGTGAAGCTAATATAAAGCGTGTAAAAAAGGAAACTCTTTGTAGGTTAAATAAGTAGAAAAGTTTTTGAAAAAGTTTTCCACATTCCACTGTGCTCCAAAAAATATATGAATTTGTTAAGGAAAGAATAAACTTAAATCTCTCCCACCTATGAATATCTCTCTTATCAGTTTTTCAGTGCTGCCAAGCATTTTTACTTACAGCTGTTTCATTTTATGCCTTGCTTAAAGTGAAATTGCATTGTTTTTTTAATATTATTCAACAATTTTGTTTTATTATAAAGTCGTTAACATTATTAAAAGTCTTATTATTAATTATTAATTACGACACTAAAAAATAATTATTTTTTTTTTAATAATAATCTTGCACTTTACTTCAACCCAAGCCACGCATATAATCGATGTTTTTATTCCTTTTTGGAGTCTCCAGCAATTTTGGTGATCTACTCGTTGTTGTATTCTCATTCGTGGTATTTGTGGCTGCTGCTGCTTCAAATATCAACTGTATTAGAATAATGCAGATGAATAAACCGTATTTAAAATTCATTGAGATGGCTTTAGATGAAGAAACTACACCGTAAAATGCAGATTGAATGCGCTGCTCTTGAATGCTTTTGGTAAAATGATGCCTATACGAGTAGAAGCAATCTTTATATAATAAAATCACACACTAAATAATAATAAAAAAAACGAACTTACCAAAAGAATCACCAACTGGTTGTGAGTGCTGTGCGCCAAAAATAGCAATTAATTCTTATATTTGCATTGCAAACGTTAAAATTTTTAAATTTCCTCACGCCATATAAATACATACTTACATGCATTTTTACGTATCAGTTTCAAAATTATCATAACAATTATTATGAATATGTAAATTTTGGTTAATAATTTTTTTTTTCTTACTTTTCAATGCATGATGATGAAATTACAAAAATTATTACGTCATAATTTAGTAATCCAGCATTGAGGGAATATTATAAAATTAATAGTCAGTTTATATGTGACTGCTTTGAGTTGTTTCTCTGAGCAGCAAAAGGTAGTACATGGCTGTATTTTGACACCTGTCAATGTTAAATATGTTTTGTTTTACTTAAAAGTCAAGCATCTATGATAATGGATCGCTTAACAACCGTACAACGCCTTAAAATTGTTAAAACCTTATACAAAAATGGCGATTCAAACGTTCCGAGCTTTAGAAGGAAATTACAACCATCAAGCAATCCGTAAAATTTTCAAGAAATTTGATGAGACTTAATTAGTTACAGATTGTGTAAGGTCTATACGTTATCAATTTTCACATTTCCCCATAAATGTAGCTACTGTAGCCGAAGACCCGAAGGTGTATATTATTTCTCAGCGTTCTCAAGAGCTGGGAATTTCTGACGGCACACTATGGGGTATTTTGCACTTAGACTTACACCCAAATTTATATAAAGTCCAGTTCATACAACAACTGAAGCCAGCTCATCATTCGCAATGCCGTAGATACTTCTATTGGGTGCTGGAACAACAAGCAATAAGCGGCGATTTTTCGAATACAACGAGGCAGATTTCTACCTCGAGGCATATGTAAATGCAAAATTCTCGTATTTGGACTCAGAGAATCCTCAAATAACTGAAGAGAGGCCCTTATACCCAAAAAAAAAACAAAAAAACTTACTCTCAGCTGCACTCTATAGTCCGGAGGTGTGATCGGACCTTACTTCTATGAAAACGACAATGGCGAGACTGTCACTGTCAATTCGTATGATAACCGACTCTTTTCACCTCCAATTGTAGAACACACTTGGACAATACGTGGTTTCAACAAAAGGATGCCACATGCCATACAACACCAGCGAATATGACTAATCTCTCGTCGTGGCAATGTCAAGTGGTCACCAATATCATAAGATTTGCCACCGGTGGACTTTTTTTTATCTGGGGATACGTGGAAGGCGGTGTTTACGCGGATAATTCTTTAATTCTTGAACACTTGGAACCCAAAAGTCTCGTTCGTTCATACGGCTGCCAGTATAAACCTTTTTGAGACGGTAAAGCTGCAAAGGATTAGGAACTGAATGAGAAGTCTAAGGAGAGGGCAAGTTTTTTTTCGTGTATTCGCTATTAATCGAAGTGTTTTGACTGAAATATTTGTATCACATCTATACTGTATCTACTCGCTGTACACCAGATTTGAATTCTGTAAGTCAAAACTGGTTTCAACATCGTTTTATAAAGAAGTAACTTATTTTCAAGGCTAAGTTTAGATTTGTGGCCAAGCAACCAATACATTTTTCCGGTTTTAATCTTGAACTGCGTTCTTTTGACTCTAATATGTTCTCGCCAAGTTATTCTTTCATCTAAATGCAGTCCGAGATACTCAGTACTATCGATCTAGGGAGGCTGAGGTTTGGACGCTCTTCTTTCGTAAGGCAAGAGGAGAGATTCTGAAGTATTTACCGAGATATTCAATTTTGTAGTTTATTCAACTGCCTTTGTACAATTTCTGCAGCCTCGATAGCAGAGAAGGGTGAAGAAAGTACTAGAGTGTCGTCTGCATAAGTAGCATATCTGCGGGGAAAATTGTGTAAAGTGTTGGACCCAACACTTGTGGAACTTCAGCTATGTTTATTATGTTGAATGACTTTAATAAATGTAATTACTTTTGTGAGTACATCCATTCTTTCCCTAAGGCACTATGATTGTTATTTTTGCCGACCCCTGCTTTAAGCACTCCAGAACTCAGAAGGAATGAGTGATAAAGCTAAAAAAAAAATTTAAAAGCAGCCTTCCACCTGTTAAACTTGGAGGAATAGCAAAAATCAAGGGTAGACGAAGTGGAACGGCATTGACGACTAGATTAGACTTCGGTAAAGATTCCACGTTAAAAACAAACAATTTACAATACAATTACCTGAAGCCGGACCTCTCCGAATTTGGGAAAATCGCCAGTGAGGACTGAAGAGCGGAGCGGAAGAACATTTACAAAAATGGAAAAAGTAGCAAACATGCATAACTCTGAAGGGTTTGCAATGATTCGCATTTTGAGGTTAGATTACGTTGAGATAGCTGATCTTAAAAAGAATGCACATAGATATAAAAGTCAGTCACATGGTCTCAAACACAGAACAGTTCGTAAGAAAATTACATAGATGGTTTGACTCAGCGGAGATGCGGTCGAATATTAAGCCTCGCTACATAAATGGCTGTCGGACAATACTTCATGTTACCCACCGTGCTTGAGATTTTTGATCGTGGAAGGCAAAAAAAGTTTCGGTGCTCTTCGGCGGTCTACCTTGGGACAGACGAAGAATTTCACAGCAGGGCACGCGAAAGTATTATGCCAGCGCTTATGGATCTGGTCGAAAACAACTACCCAGAATCAAGACGGGTTAATTAGCATTGCAAGCAATTCCATTTTAATAGCGTTAACATATTATTTTTATTTCGAAGAAAGTCGAACGTGATAGCTAGAGACAAATTAAGAACTCACCCTGAAGAAGTTTTATTTGTTATATCCCGATAAAGAAGTAGAAACCATCTCGCTTCGGTGATCCGTACAGCTAGTGATAAAATCAAGTTCCTCAAGAACAACACCCACTACTGACCACTATTCCTGAGCAGTGAGCTCCAATTCTAAGTGGCTCGTAAGATAGCTAAGATGTCAATGAGACCCGTACCTTCATACTATTCTCGGTGTTTGCCTTCCAGTTCAGACGAAGCTTAAATAACATACTAACTTGAGTGTGAAACGTTGGCAAGAAGAAGAGATACATGGAAGACTTCCTTCGTCAACTAAGAAGAATAATTATAACGTGAACATTTGTACATTTATTCATACGCAAATTCCTTTCTTTAGTTTCTCAACAAAACAACTATATTTCGTAAAATTAATTTTTCACTACTTCCAGTATCGGTGTCGTAGGGATCACATTTTCTGAAGGTGCATTCGCTGGAACGGCAGCTTCTTCGTAATCTTCTCCATCAGTCCCTTCAAGTCCGATCAAGTCGTCTTCATCAACAACCTCATCATGTTCGTCGTCATCATAATCTTCGTAGCCGTCGTCATCGACATCATCGCCATCTATGTCGCAATCGTCCGCTGCTTCCACCACCAGCAATTGTAGCCACAAAGCCGTCAATAATAATACAAATCGATAATTTCGACTCAGTTTCATCTTTTAACAGGAACGAGCATTAAAAGTATTTATTTAATCTACCAAACCAAACCAGCGTACGAGTGTGCGTCGGATTTGCAACTCGAATGAACGAACGTGTCTTTTATACTTGCCTCAGTAATGACGCAGGTTCACTGGTTCAAATGTGAGCTAAACAAAACAGCTGCAGTGAAGTGGCATACGTACATGAGCACATTTGTATTTAATTTGATATTTGCATTACCTATTACCTAGTATTTAATTTTAAAAATTGTTTTGAAAATATTTTTAATTTATTACCATATGTTGAGGTTGAGTAAGAAACTCTTTTGTACGAGAAATGCCTGCATATAAGAGCTTCGCTTTAGGGTAGTTCTAAAAATTATGTATTTTGCTTGTCCCCAAGAGAATAAGACCTATCAGTTAAACAGTATTTGATTCTTTCCTCTTTATAGGCCAACCTTTCGCGGATCTTTAAGACTCACCATAAAATTGTTCAAAGTATTTTTGGCTAAACAGTCGGAAAAATTCAGCCTTCATGGCGAAACATTCCAATACGGCTTGAGGCTGGTCGACTTACCCGGGGCTCAAAATAAGGTTGTCTGTAGTACCAAAAAAATCCATCAAGCTACGTGGCTGTCTTTGGATCGAGAATCGCTTAATCTAATCGAGGGTGTTGTTATTGGCAGAAGACATGTCTCTACTGTTCTAGATATGCATACGTTTGGATGACCCAACAGTAACTCGTATCAAAGAAAGTCCTTCAACAAACACAAGAAAGATTTGCTTTGTACAACAAATAATCGAACGGTTTTCTACTCGATTTGGTCAATTGCTTTGTGAGAACACTCATCTCAAACTCAAGAATGTCGAACTGCTGTAGAGAGAAAACTGACCGACTGCCTATCTCGCAACCTTACGACCGATCACAAAACCAGCGGGTGGGATAGACACCGAGAGTTGAAGAGAGAAGCAAGTCCACGCAAGTAAAAACGAAAGATTCCGAAATGCGTGAGTATAAAGACCTTGAAAAGCGGCATCTGACGGAAAGTTTCCAGACCAGAGAACACTCATGGTAGGCCATTGTGGAAATCTGGTGTACGATGTCCAAAGCATTCTTGCTCCAGCCTGCTGGTTGTTGACTAGTCAGAGCCAAAGCCAGCTAAAGAGTTAGACAGTTAAGAGCCTCTAGACCAGACCATCTACATACACGGTGTGTCCCAAAAATAAATAATTGATACACAGAAAATACTTTCCAAAGAAGACAGTCAAAAACTTCCACACAAGGAATCATTCTGCAAGACATTCTCTTTACCTAATTAACTGTTCTTTAATTGTTTTTATGGTTTGGTGTGGCTTAAACACCTCTTAAAGTCACCTTTCTCATCCCTTTTAACACTTCTTTATGAAGCAAGTGTAATTTTCAATTTTCATTTAACATAAATTAAGGCAATGAAACGGCGAAAATTTTTACTAAATAAAAAAAATAAACTTTAACGTCAGTTGCATAACACAGCCCTTTCCTTTATTCCACAAATCCTTTCTTTACTTCCACGAGTCTGGAGTAGGAGTGCAGACTTTATTAAGTCACTTCTTACGAAGCGACAATTAAAAGATGCCAAGAGGCAAAGAAACCTCCTAACACACGAACATATTCATACCGTCGAAGTAGTAAAGAAACAATAAAATGCTGGCAGTTATTGTTATTGTTGTTGTATGCGGCTGTTAGGGTTATTGAGTTGGCATATCGCTGAGACGGTATTTGCTATCAAATAAACGAGAATCAGTTACCAAAGAACTGAAGTGAAAAGTGGGAAAATTTTGAAATGTGAAGTACTTCCATGGCAAGCTCGGCAAGTGTTGGCGCATTTTGCATGGGAGTGGCATAAAGTGAAAAGGATTTTAATTAAAATTCATCTTCACATTTAATCAAATCATGGTTTTCAGGCTTTTTTCGCTTCTAATTAAGTGCGAAAATCGTTAAGTGTAAAATCAAATCGGGCTATTAATTGAAGCCGTCGACGATGGTGGGGTGGAGTGAGGGGAAACAGCGTGCAAGAGATATTCAGAGAGTAGAGAAGAAGAGCAAGTCATTGAGCTCACGCTCACAAAGTCAATAATAATACAATGCCGTTAGTGGCAACAACGAACACCAACTTGACATAACTGAAATTCTTGCGCTACACACGCCTCTCCTTTCCCATTAACCCACACAGTTGTGTTGTGTTGTTGTGCTGGGTAGTTTGCTGGTTGATTAGGTCTAAAAGTTTACAAGAGTTTGGGTGGAGGTGTTGGGTTGCTGCGGGAAAACAGTGAGTGGTGAGTGATGACGGTGTTGATTTGATAGCGGTTTGTTATTTTGGTTTTTCATTGTTGTTTTTGTACATGAGAAAGAGGTGGCGTTCGCAGCGCAAGTGGCTGCTTCTTTCTACTATTCGCATGACGTTTCAGTTTCGCGTTCAAATTGTAAACTGAACCGCCTATTTTGTTTCACTTTTACGCCGATTGATGACACTCAAGTGCCACCTCTGTGTGTGTATGTGGGGTTGTCTATTAAATGTTCGTTTTTGTTGCGGATTACCACAATGCCAATGTGCTTAAATGGATTTTTATTGAGGTTAAATAGCGAGTGCTGACCGAAATGATGTCAAGTAGTTCATTGAATTTAAGTTATAACATATAGGCATATATATTATATAGACACAACGAAAGACGGGCGCTGAAAACAATGTTTTGTTTATAAATTATATTTCATTCCTTTATTACTTTATTTTATTTTATTTTATTTTAGTTTAGCTTATTCACTTTACTTTATTTTATTTTATTTTATTTTATTTTTTATTTTATACTATTTTATTTTATTTTAATTTATTTTATTTTATTTTATTTTATTTTATTTTATTTAATTTAATTTAATTTTATTTTATTTTATTTAATTTTATTTTATTTCATTTTATTTTATTTTATTTTATTTTATTTTATTTTATTTTATTTTATTTTATTTTATTTTATTTTATTTCATTTTATTTTATTTTATTTTATTTTATTTTATTTTATTTTATTTTATTTTATTTTATTTTATTTTATTTTATTTTATTTTATTTTATTTTATTTTATTTTATTTTATTTTATTTTATTTTATTTTATTTTATTTTATTTTATTTTATTTTATTTCATTTTATTTTATTTTATTTTATTTTATTTTATTTTTTTTTTATTTTATTTCATTTTATTTTATTTTATTTTATTTTATTTCATTTTTTTTTATTTTATTTTATTTTATTTTATTTTATTTCATTTTATTTTATTGTATTTTATTTTATTTTATTTCATTTTATTTTATTTTATTTTATTTTATTTTATTTTATATTATTTTATTTTATTTTATTTTATTTTATTTTATTTTATTTTATTTTATTTTATTTTATTTTATTTCATTTTATTTTATTTTATTTTATTTTTTTTTATTTTTTTTTATTTGATTTTATTTTGTTTTGTTTTAGTTTAGTTTATTTTATTTTATATTTTTTTTCGTTGGGCCACCTGGGGACGCAGTATAATGACGAATTTTAAAGGTATGTACCCTTTATATACAAATTCTTTTCTTTACAAACAAGTCTAAAAATCCCAAAGACTCGATAAGTACATACTTCATTCCATTCAAATAAATCAACACCTTCATACGCCAAGAAATAACAGTTTCACCATAAATTTTTTATTTGATTTATTACGATATAACATATGTCGTGATATTGGTCACATTTTATATTTGTTTAAAGAATGAAAAAATATGATTTTCAATATTTTCGCACAAATCAAAGATTATATAAAGTAAAGTATTCGTTATATCAACTTTGACGCAAATCAACACAGTATTTCATAAGAATTTGAAGGCTAATTCATGATTCGTGTATCTCCGTATACAAACAATTACTCAAAACCACACTCATTTGTATGATCCATTAAATGTTTATCCGCATTTCACGCACAAATAATTACAAAGCCAATTTAATTCATAAAAAATGCTTTGCCAAGCCCACTGCTTCTTATTCCACAGCTACTGCAACCGGTTCGAGAAATTCGTGGCAAAAATCTTCTGAAGCCTGAGCTGAGTTTTTTAATATAAAATTGACTTCTTTAACGCTTCTTAATAATATTCGACTGAAAACTTGCAAAGTCTTCAAACCTGAGCGGTCGAAAATGAATATCAAAAACGGTTTATTGTACCTAATTATTCTACTACAACTGATAATTGGCATTTTTTCGGGCTTCAGCGAGATTACTCTGCCGAGAAGAAGATCAACCAAGGTGCTGGATTATCCTAATAAACATAAAAATCTAGATCACATGCGTGGATTGGGTTAAAATTTATGAGTGAATGTATAATTAAATTATATTTTAATGAATTATTTACTAAAAAATTTCTATGAACAAAATTTATCAGCTTTAATTGTTTAAATTGTTAAGGTTTGATTTTATTATTTAATCGGTATAGTCACAAATATTTGAGGAAAGCCATAAACAGGAAGCTGTCCTGGAAGGCAAACATCGAAGAAGGAAAGGTAGGGCACTGGATCTACATATCTATAGTCAAGTCTTTCTTGTGGAAATCACATAATAGCTTAACGTCATGTGTAGTACAATATAATATATAGTATATAATGCCTGTGAATACTGAAGGTAAGTGTATGGCTTCAAAATACGCAACCCTACTCAGGGAGTTTGGAGTTTTAGTCGGCTCGAATGTTTAGCACACACAGCGCTGTTCTTGTGGGGCATAATACCTTCTCCAGCATAATAACTTCTCGCAAAGACTAAGGAGGGCAGAGCTACCGGTGGAAGGGAGCACTACCTGGAAATCGTTTCTCCAAAATTATATATCGACGGAGTGTTTAGGCTCCAAGACCATTCAAGTGTCTCACTGCCTCGAAGTGTAGCATCTGTGGGGCTGGCTAACATTTACTCAGAAATCCAACTGGCTTTTACGGACCTGGACTCTCTCGAAGTGAGCTAAAAAATTGTGTAAAAATTTTGGTTAGCTCTGTATATGGCGTCAACTTATTTCAGAATTAACATAATATGGCTGACGGATCTCATTGTACTTGCTGGGAATGGTGAAGTTGATGAACTTGCACGATTTCAAAACTCCGTTAATTCCAGACAAAGCGCAAATGGATGCACCACTATCAACTTGCATTCTGTTGCCGAACAGTTGGATCTTAAACCAACCCAGCGAGCGCTTGTGAAGTCCTGCAGCTGAGGGAAGCGCCTTTCCATCTAGCACTTATGGAGAGCTCGAAGCCAACGTAGGATTTCTCCCCACATCCACTGTCGTAGTAGTTCGAAGGTAGGGATTGAATCATATGTATCATCTCTTTTGGAACAATCCTTAAAATCAGCGATCGCTTGTGAGATCCTGCAGCTGAGGAAAGCCCCTTACCATCTAGCACTTATGGAGAATTCGGAGCCAGCGTTGGATTTCTCCGCACTTCCACTGTCGTAGTAGTTCGAAGGAAGAGATTGAATCATCTGTATGATCTCTTGGGAACAATCCTGCGATTACGAGACTGGCACTTAAAATACTTGGATCGTATACGTTTAACAAACCGAAAGAGTTGACAGACATTGACAAAACAGATTTACTAAATCAAAAGTGGAAGCGATGACTGTTCTGTAATGACAGGGGATATTTCGTCTTGTCCATACGAGAGAGCCATATAAATTGAGTATTTTTTCATTAAAGTCGAATTCAAATACAGTATTTTGCAATTCTGTATTTATTTTATCATTTTTTCACATATAACCTTTCGAAAAAGTTCACTCCAAATGTGGTTTAAGCAACAGCCGTTCTTGCTAAATATAAACCATACAACTGACTCTTTCAACTCTTCATCACCAGTATATGTACCTATGTAAGAATGTCCATAACGCTTTGTTTTGTCTACACTTTGGCTTTATATTGTTTGACTTTATTTTCAAAAGTATTTATGAGTATAAAATGTAGTGAATTTAAAACAAAAAAGCAAACAATTTGAAAACAACTACGAAGAGCGCTTTCTACAATAGAAGAGAGAGAGTGGTGAGGGTGATCAGTAGATAAATGCGAAATGCGAAAAGCGATGTGCTTTGGCAGGCAAAGTGGCAGCCAACGTCAGGCGTTGCTAACAAAGCTTTCAATGCATTGCACAAGCAAAAAAAAAACAACAATGAAAACAAACAAAAAGTCAACAAATCGACCAGCTTACCAAACAGCCGACCAAAATAAGTAATAAAGGGTAAAAAGTTTTTACAAATGGTTTGCAACTGCACGTGACTGCAAACAGAATTCGAAGTTTTGCTCTAGTTTTTTATGAAAAAAATACACACATTTGTATAAATGTGAATGAATATGAATAGAAAAAATAAATAAAATAATATATTGTATTTTCAGCGTTTCAGCTTGGTTATGTCATATTATTGTTTTAATATTTTTTTAGTTTTTCATTTTGATATTTTGTTTTATATAATACTAGGCGGAAAAGTTTCTATAGCCTCTTTATGTTTCATTTCATATAAATGAACAGCCCCTTTATTATTTATTTTATTTTATTTTATTTAATTTTAAATTATTTTATTTTATTTTATTTTATTTTATTTAATTTTATTTTATTTTATTTTATTTTATATTCATTTTATTTCTAAGTTTGAAAAATTTGAGAGAACATAGATACAATTTAAAGCCACGAAATTCCTTCCGCAAAAAAGATTTATTGTTCTCCCACAAACCCATTTGCATTTATTCCTCAAAATATTTTATATTGTTTTGTTTTGGTTTATTTTATTTTATTTTATTTTATTTTAATTTATTTTATTTTATTTTATTTTATTTTATTTTATTTTATTTTATTTTATTTTATTTTATTTTATTTTATTTTGTTTTATTTTATTTTATTTTATTTTATTTTATTTTATTTTTTATTTTATATTATTTTATTTCATTTTATTTGATTTTATTTTATTTTATTTTTTATTTTATTTTATTTTATTTTATTTTATTTTATTTTTATTTATTTTATTTTATTTTATTTTATTTTATTTTATTTTATTTTATTTTATTTTATTTTATTTTATTTTATTTTATTTTATTTTTTTCTATTTTCTTTTATTTTATTTATTTTATTTTATTTTATTTTATTTTATTTTATTTTATTTTATTTTATTTTATTTTATATTATTTTATTTTATTTTGTTTTGATTTATTTTATTTTATTTTATTTTGTTTTGATTTATTTTATTTTATTTTATTTTATTTTATTTTACTTTATTTTATTTTATTTTATTTTATTTTATTTTATTTTATTTTATTTTATTTTATTTTATTTTATTTTATTTTATTTTATTTTATTTTATTTTATTTTATTTTATTTTATTTTATTTTATTTTATTTTATTTTATTTTATTTTATTTTATTTTATTTTATTTTATTTTATTTTATTTTATTTTATTTTATTTTATTTTATTTTATTTTATTTTATTTTATTTTATTTTATTTTATTTTATTTTATTTTATTTTATTTTATTTTATTTTATTTTATTTTATTTTATTTTATTTTATTTTATTTTATTTTATTTTATTTTATTTTATTTTATTTTATTTTATTTTATTTTATTTTATTTTATTTTATTTTATTTTATTTTATTTTATTTTATTTTATTTTATTTTATTATATTTTATTTTATTTTATTTTATTTTATTTTATTTTATGTTATTTTATTTTATTTTATTTTATTTTATTTTATTTTATTTTATTTTATTTTATTTTATTTTATTTTATTTTATTTTATTTTATTTTATTTTATTTTATTTTATTTTATTTTATTTTATTTTATTTTATTTTATTTTATTTTATTTTATTTTATTTTATTTTATTTTATTTTATTTTATTTTATTTTATTTTATTTTATTTTATTTTATTTTATTTTATTTTATTTTATTTTATTTTATTTTATTTTATTTTATTTTATTTTATTTTATTTTATTTTATTTTATTTTATTTTATTTTATTTTATTTTATTTTATTTTATTATATTTTATTTTATTTTATTTTATTTTATTTTATTTTATTTTATGTTATTTTATTTTATTTTATTTTATTTTATTTTATTTTATTTTATTTTATTTTATTTTATTTTATTTTATTTTATTTTATTTTATTTTATTTTATTTTATTTTATTTTATTTTATTTTATTTTATTTTATTTTATTTTATTTTATTTTATTTTATTTTATTTTATTTTATTTTATTTTATTTTATTTTATTTTATTTTATTTTATTTTATTTTATTTTATTTCATTTTATTTTATTTTATTTTATTTTATTTTATTTTATTTTATTTTATTTTATTTTATTTTATTTTATTTTATTTTATTTTATTTTATTTTATTTTTTTTTATTTTATTTTTTTATTTTATTTTATTTTATTTCATTTAATTTTATTTAATTTATTTTATTTTATTTTATTTCCCACGCAAGGTCGTATCTGGTTAATGAGCGTTAGTGTGGGAGTGGTACTGTGCACACTTCGAAAGCCTTGTTCTCGTGCAGCTGGGCTCAATTGGTGGATGAATTATGGGAGCAGAAAGGTTCCAAATGTCTTTGCTTCTGTAGAGAAGGGACATACCTATTTAATGCTATGACTTCTCGTTGTTTGTTTCCACATGCCGACTGTCGTTAGAGTGGTCAAAAACAGGTTGAAGATTTTTTAGCACCAACAAGCTTATTGCGTTTTGGTGGAGGGATTTGAAGGCTTTTTCCTTGGGTAGTTTGACGTACTCCTTCCTTCGTTGTACTTATTATTTTCCTTTCCTAATTTTTACATATGACAATTATTCCATTTTACTACGCTAATTATTAACTTCTAGTTTTTTTCTAGGTTTTGTTGGAAAAGTAAAGGATCCAACTAATGAATAAATAAGTAAGTAAATATTTTTTTAACTATTTTTAAACTGCAATCAGAATGTGGAATACGTCTTTTACTATTTACGCATCCTTTACAAACACAAACCCATAAACCTACTATTTTTTTACGTATTGTAGATTAATTTTCATATTCAGAAAAACTGAAAACACTCAACGAGCATAATGAATCAAGCTCCTTCTTTCTCTTTTGATTTAAGCGTGTAAAATATTTTTATTTTTTTCATATTGAAACGTTGAAAAAGTTTTGTCATAAATATTTTTGCTAGCCTATTGTTCACTTGTCATTTGCCTAACTACGATTGCATTGGGAAGGAGAGAAAGAGAGTGAGAGAGAGAGAGAAAGGCAATGCAGTGCACATTTTGTATGCGTATGTAATTTTTTTGTATGGAGTGTGGATGTGTGTGCGTATGTGTGCCAGCACGAAACTTTTTTAGTCATGGCAGTAATTAGTACTTACATATTTAACCCACATTTTATGCAAATAATTTCGGCAAACAATGACAATGCTAATCATAAGAGTTTGGTTTAATTAAAAAATATTCATGTTTTTTTTTTAGTTGGTTTGAAATGAATTTGACATCTTCCATAATTTCTTATGCGAGTATGTAACACCAGTTTATTTTATAAATTAGTACTTATTAATTCCCGATTCGAGATTTGTTGGCATAGAGAGAGAAAGAGACTAGCACATTGCATGCTGAAAACTTTCGGATTGGATTTCTCCGTGTGTTCAGAGACCAATAATGCAGGGTTAGCCATTCGAAAATAAATGTAATTTTCAACCATTTTTTGGCACATATTTTGACAATGTCCCAGCCAGAACAAAGAAAAGTCCAACGATGTCAAACCGTACGCTCTCGGTGATATCGCCAAGGCGAGAGACTACGAGACCGGAAAATTTCTCTTACTCTAAAGCCGCCATCGCTCGTGTTGTGTGGCAAGTTGAAACCACACGTTGTCCGAGTCATGTTCTTCAATTCGTTATTTGGCTCCGAACAGAAATACCAAGTAAAACCAAGTCACTATCCACCAGTTCCTTCCAAGAGTAAGTATTTCTCTTATTTTACTTTTCTCAGTGCTTTCCTCATCAAAAACTTTCAAAGCTGTAGTGCTTTCAACCATTCGAGAGACATTATTTATTCGTCGAACTATGTCAATAGCCGTATAACTCGTATAGGTAATCGTTCTATCGTCACAAAGGTCCACGAATTTTTGGCAAAAGCTTTCGAGAATGATAAACGACTTCTATAGTTTAGGTTTCTCTTCGAAAGAGAGTATTTCACTTTTCAAATCCCTACTCAATGCAATGTAGCATATGTTGTTAAGAGTGATTCTGCGTTGGTTTTTTATTGGTTGGTTGGTTATTGGTATTTACGCTGGTTCCTAGATAGACGAAATTATCTACAACCTGTTATGACTGTCAGCCAATACGCGACTGACTGACTGTTTGTTTGATGACAGTTCTAGTTGCGTGGGTTATTTATCCAGTATCAAGCAAGTAGAACTTAGATGCGATTATTGGGACAGATGATATCAATAACATTATCATGTCTGTTGGCTTGGCAACTTTTATCGTTTCCCCAGCACTAAGCTGAAGAAGTCATAGGTTAGAAAGTTACACTGTCTGAAACCTTACTTCCTATTGAATAGTGGGGAAGCTCCATCGCAATTCTCACTACGCTTCTAGTATTATCCAGCGTTAGGGAGATAATCATCGCAAAGAACCGTCAAAAAAATTAGTGAAATTACAAAAATAATTCCGAAAAGATCCCTCGTGCGAAATGAGTTCTCGAATGTTAAAACATTTTTATACCACTGGCATATAGGTACTATAAATTAACTGAGATTTGCATTATCGATTGCAAAATTTTTTATTACGTAATTTATAATTGTAATTATTTGAACACTGATTTGAACTTCCGAAGAAGTATCGTAAATTTCTCGCAAATGCTGCCTGCCACTTCAGATTCCATTTAGAGCAACCTTTAACAATTGATAAAAACCCAAAAGAAACGGAAGAATATATCTATCGCCAGACATATGACTAACTTGATGTCGTAGAACGAGTGAACCGTATTTATGAAAGTATCACAACAATTCTAACGTATATTTAACGGTTAACAATGTCGAAACATTGAAAGATAGATAACAGAATATTGCGATTAATAACATAAGTGTGTTGGAAAATTCAAGCTTGTAAATTAATGTCAACATGTGTACCTACGTAAGTAAAAAGGCCGTTAAAGCAGAGTGTGTGTGTACATGACTACTAGCTGATTGGGAGTGGGTTTGCAGCAAAAGAAAGCACGCTGCAAAACTATTTGCTCACTCGAGCGACAATGTCGAAACCCTGCGCTTCAGAGAATGTCTAGTGAGAGTTTTTGTCAGCATTTAGAGACGACAAAGGTATATTAAATCTGTTTGGGCCCCGCTTATAGCAAGCGAAATGCGGCCAAATTTCATTCGACCATGGCATACATGAGTAGAAGTAAATAGTATTCTAATCGAACATGTAGTACATGGGCGAATACATTTCCTCAGCACTATAAAAGCCAACTGAAAAGGCGTAGAAATTTAATTGTTTTTTCGATTTCTTTAAGGTTGGCGGTGTCGTAAAATAGTTTGTGTTGAAAAACTGAAGAGAATCAGTACCAAAATGTACTTTAAATTCGTTTTATTAGCAGCATTCTGTTGCATTGCAACCTCTGCTGAATTCACCAGCTATGAGGGGTAAGTGAGATGTCGAAAGTACAAAAAAAGTTATAAAATCCAAAAAAACATTTAAAATTCTCTGCTCACAGCCATAAAGTATACGATATTAAACCCGAGAATACTGTGCAACAAGAGCTATTGGCGCGTTTAGCCCAAAATGACGTCTATGATTTTTTCACCCTGCCACGCGTGTTAGGTCTTTCTGCACGCGTTTTGGTCCAACCAGAGCATCAAGCGGAATTTGAGCAAACTCTGCAGGCAGCACAATTGTCATACGAAGTGGTAAACGAGAATTTCGGTAAGACCGTTGCCGAGGAACGCATGCAAAACAACTTTTTCCGCAATCTACGCAGCGCTTCAACTAGCAGCATCTCCTTCAGCGCCTACCAACGTTATGACGCCATCTCTAGCTATCTCAATCAATTGGCCGAAAATTACCCAGCCCGTGTTTATGTGAAAACCATCGGTAAATCATATGAAGGTCTTGCTCTACGAACCATCACAATCACCAATGGTGATGGTGCCGCAAACAAGAAAGTGATTCTACTCGACGCTGGCATACACGCTCGTGAGTGGATAGCGCATGCCGGTGCTCTTTATGTGATCCAACAATTGGTTGAGAATTTTGAGGAAAACTCACATTTATTGGAGACATACGATTGGGTAATTTTACCCGTAGTCAATCCTGATGGTTATGAATACACACACACCAGTACACGCATGTGGCGTAAGACACGTAAACCAGCAAGTAAGAGTTGTGTCGGCACGGATGCTAATCGTAACTTTGATTTCCATTGGGGTGAAGTGGGTGCTTCCAGTTTGGCTTGTTCTGATACATTTAAGGGCGCTTCTGCCTTTTCCGAACCCGAAACACAAGCTCTGCGCGATCTAATGCATTCACTTACTGGACGTGCGAAGTTCTACCTCACATTGCACTCGTACGGCAATTATTTGCTCTATCCATGGGGCTACACTTCGTGAGTATAAAGTTTTAGGGGAAAGTAGAAATAAAAACTAATGCTAACTCCTTTCTTTTAGTGCGCTTCCTGATACCTGGAAAGATATTGATGAGATCGCCCAAGCCGGCGCTGCAGCTATCAAATCAAGCACTGGCACCGTATACACCGTTGGCAGCTCGACCAATGTTCTTTATGCCGCTGCTGGTGGTAGTGATGATTACGCCTTTGCTGAGGCTGGTATACCCATTTCAATTACAATGGAATTGCCCGCTGGTGGTACTGGTTTCAATCCATCACCATCGCAAATTGAAGGAATGGTTACCGAGACATGGGTGGGCATCAAAGCTATGGCGGAGAAAGTGGTAGAGAAATATTAGAATATAAACATTAATTTATGTTTGAGTCTTGAAAATAAAAATAAAATATAAAAATAACGAAAGCAAGTTTTTTAGTTTAACAACAACTGGGATTAGCAAATCTCCCAGGAGTGAAGACGGGTGCCTCGAAGGATCGCATAGAAAATAGTTGGCCGGGGCCATATTAGGCGAGAGCTGCTCTACGATATTTGTGGAATTTCCGGACAGAAATTTATGAGAGGGTGTATTGCGAAATCCATTAGTTTTTTTTTCTACACATCTGGCCCTTTTCGACGAATCTTCACCGTATTTTTAATTTATTGTCTGACTTTCTGGTGAGGATTCCAAAAGCCCTTATTGAACATTCAACAAATTCGTTTTAAATATTTAGTGCCACTTAATTCGTGAAGTGCTAAAGCTCAGCAACTATCTTGCCTATCTTAGCTGGAGTTGCAGACCTCTATGGCCGCTCAATGCTGGACAAATCGTCCACCACATCTTGCTCACTTTGCGCTGTACCACTCATATTTATGTGGTTTTGATACCATCGATTCGCCGTCGTAAGTGTTCTGTCAAATTTTCAGCTATTCGACAACGATAAAATTTGATACAAATTATTTTTCAGAATCTACTTTTAATAAACTTAAGAACTTAACAAAAAGATTGCAAATCTTAAAATCAAATTAAAAACGTTTAGGCTCGAGTTAACTCAGAGCCCTGTTCTATGGCGCTATGGTGTTCTCGTTGGTAGGCGGGTACATCTCTTCGTCGCAGTTTCCCAGCAGGATACCAAGGTCTTTAAGTATGTTTACGTTACGAACCTACGCAGAGTGCGCCCGTTATTACCCTTAGAACTTTGGACTGGAACCTCTGTATTTTCTCAATATTAATTGCACAGGTCATACCCCACAGTTGAATAGCGCACATCCTAATTGTCCTTATAATTGCATTGTTAATGAGTACTTTGTATTCGATTTTTTGGCCAAAGTTCTTATGTAAAAGCCAATTTAAGCTAGCTACTTTTAATTTCATATGTATCTTGGCATCTATGTGTCTTCTCCAAAGGAGCCTACTATCGAAGTGTATGCAGAGATATCAGTGTACAACTTTGCTTCCGCCGTTTTGCGATAGGTGGCTGTACCGGCTGAGGCTGGTTGAAATACATAGATGATAATGCCTTTAAAGTGAGTGTGGACAATGCCTAAAGAATTGTCATCGCCGTTTCAGTGACAGTTGTTCTTGTTTTCGTATTATTCACGCTCGAAAATGTCCGCTTAAGTGCCCAATTCTCGCCATTTGCGGGAAGTTTTACTTTTCTGTTACAATTCGAAAAAAAGTGCAGCTGAAGCGCATCGAATGCTCTCAGAAACTTACGGTGATGCTGCTCTGAGTGAAAGAACGTGTCGGGAGTGGTTTCAACGTTTTAAAAATGGTGATTTCGATGTCGAAGAGAAACACGGTGGTGGAAGAGAAAAAACCTTCAATGCTTAATGAAGATTCGTGCCAAACCCAAGAACAGCTAGCCGAATCGTTGGGAGTGAGTCAGCAAGCCATTTCAAAACGTCTCAAGGCCCTGGGCATGATTCAGAAAGAAGGAAACTGGGTGCCGTACGAGTTGAAACCGAGGGACATCGAGCGCCGTCTATGTTTATGTGAGCAACTGCTTCAAAGACAAAATCGTAAGGGTTTTTTACATCGAATCGTAACCGGTGATGAAAAGTGGGTTCGATACGATAATCCTAAACGCAGAAAATCATGGGGAAAGCCCGGACATGCTTCTTCGTCGAAGGCAAAACCGAATATTCATGCGCCAAGGTTATGATTTGTATTTGGTGAGATCAGCTCGGTGTGATTTACTACGAGCTCTTAAAACCGGGTGAAACCATCACAGGAGATCGCTACCTAATGCAACTAATGCGCCTTAGTCGCGCGCTAAAAGGAAAGCGGCCACAATATCAAGATCGACATGACAAAGTCATCCTCCAACACGGCAATGCTCGGCCTCACGTCGCAAAAGTGGTCAAAAAGTACCTGGAAACGCTGAAATGGGAAGTCTTGCCCCACCCGCCGTATTCCACAGATGTCGCTCCTTCTGACTTCCACCTATTCCGTTCGATGGCACACGGCCTGGCAGATCAACATTTTCAATCCTTCGAAGAATTGGAAAAATGGATTGCTTCATGGATAGCGTCAAAAGAGGACTCCTTTTTTCGAGCCGGGATCCGAATATTGCCGGAAAAATGGGAAAAAGTTGTCGCTAACGAACGACAATACTTTGAATAATATATCTGTAAGCACTTTTTCGCAATAAAGCTTTTAATTTTGGAAAAAAACGGCGGAAGCAAAGTTGTACACCTGATATGTTAAATCGTTTTCTTGGGGATTAGCAGCTATACCGTTTAATCGATTTTCAGGACATATTTGTAGACGTAATGTAAATGTAAAGTGTTTACACCTTTTTCTAATTAACTTTGATTCTCCAGTTTGTCAACCATTCTTCCCTGAAAAGTGCATGATCCCGAATTGCTTCCGTTGCTTTTCTAGGGCATTCACGGCATAACTTAGCTGTGTCATCCGCGAAAGAGGATGTTTGAACTTATTGGTTTACTGGGTTGTCTGCCTTGATGAATAGAAGCTTCTACTGAAAACTCCTCCATGATAAATTATCCGATTTATGTACGGTAAATTGCCTCTTAGATAGATATGATAAAATGAAGCACTGTACATTAAGCGACAGATCAAATTCGAACTCAATTCCAGTATAGAGAATAGTTATGCCAACTTAGCTACAAAAGAAATCTCCACAACTTTCTTAGGCGAACTTTTAATATGATCAATTTCTCGTACTTTTTTGACAAAACGTACTTCAGGTAGGTTTTATGCTTTACCCAAAGAGCTCTTAGCTATAAGGAACATTTGCGATATCGAGTCCAACATTAACTTATTACTAAATAAGACAGACAATTACACCTTACAGATCTAACAGAATCTTTTTATTATAAAGAACTTACTATATTCTATGCAAGCAACTTTAATGTACTTTAAAAGAGCATAAAGCTGGCTTAAATAGTCGTGGACTTAAAGCTACAAAAGAGATTTTGAATTGGGAATTTCCTACTTTTCCCAACAATATCTATATGAATAAATAATTTTTTTTGGCAGTGTCGTGAGCCACTCTTGTCTAAACAACATACTGTTGGTAATAATTTTTTTTTTCCATTTTACTTCCGTCGATCATAGCGCTCTCTATAGATAAATATTTGCATTAGCTATGATGTGATCAATATATTTGGGCAGGGTTGCATTAAATATGGGTTACCAACCAAATACGTTTAAAATATTTAAACTTTCACGATGACTATATGGAAAAGAAAATTGTAGAAATTTTAATTTAGACCCATTCTTGACGAACAATAACTAATTATAGCGGAAGGGCCTTAAATTGAACGAACTCATTCTCAAACTTCTATTACTTTGGACTATAGAGCTAATAGAGCAAGTCATACAAAACGTTATGGGTTCGATTTCTTACTAGATTAACATATATATGGTATATATATAATTGGCATTTTGTAACCGCGGAAGCGGTTTGTGGTGTTGCGTCTTGATGTTTTTACAGCAAGTGGAGGGACCTACAGTTTATACTAAGCCGCCTCCGGACGGCTGATGGAGTTTTACGAGAAGCCTTTATTTCATGTCCGACATTCCCTGCCAAGACGACGGCAATTAGAAAATGTAACTAAATTTTTTATTTAAATTAATTTTCCATAACTTTTATTGGATGTTGGTGGTACCGGGATTTGTACCCGAGCCTTTCGAATGTCAGTACGCAATGCTAACCATTCGGCTACCGCGGCCGCTAAATTCATATAGTCCCAAAAATAGTGTGTTAGCTCTGTATCGCAGTTGTTAGGCCTATACTTTTCTATGGTTCTATGGAGTCGTAGTCTGGTGACCAGCACTTGAGAGCACTTCAGGAAAAATCTATTACCTCCAAATTCAGTAAAGTATAGAGGGCGGCGCTCCTCTGCATCAGCGGAACACTTCGTCTCACAACAACTGACCATTGACATAATGAGACTACACTGCTGCTTGCGTCGCGGTAAGGCTACAAAAGGTGTCCGAATGGATAATAATAAACCTCAAGCATCTTAAGAAGATTTCGTCCTTCAGATAAAACGGATTACTGCATATCATGCACCGTCTTCACGACAAGATTTTAAGGTGGTTATGCCGCATAGAAACCTTTGGGACAGTATAGTACCAGTTGACTCGATTCATTTATATACGGACGGGTCAAAACTTGATAACAGGGTTTGTAGCGGAGTTTACTCAAAGGATTATGGTATCTGTAAATATAAATCGTTTCGCTTGGTGGCTATACACGAAGCTGCAAATTGTCTCCGCTCAATGGTGCTCTCAGATAATCGTATCCATTTTTTTCGGATAGCCAGGCTACATTACTAGCCCTGGAGTCTGTAACAGTAAAATCTAAAACCGTAGAGGACTGCCGCAGATCGCTTAACAAACCAATCAATCAGTACTCGAATAGCCAAGCTGCTATAAGATTTCTTCAATGTAATTACAAATTGACATTAAAAATGCCTCGCTGAAAGGACGAAAAGCTATCTCAATGATCCGATTTGAAACGTGCTTTAGGAATCGGACGAAACACTGGCATTCAAAAACTTGCCTGGTGTCGCTTGAGCCGCCAACTTCTAACACGCATAATTACTCACTCGCTACTGGAGGCCTCAAGCAAACGACATTGCATTTGATATCCGCCTAAGAACCCACATTATCAGTGACCTCCTGCTAACTACGAAGTTTAAGGCCAAAAACATTTCACGACTTTAACAGTACAATAATTAGCTTTGAAATACGTTTGTATGCATTCTAGTATGTGCACACATATATTTTAATAGAATATAATAAAATTAGCGATAGGAATTTCTAATCATTGCACACATACTCAGCAGTTATTTATGTTAAGTTCGGTAAAGCCTAGCACTCGTATTATCGCTGTATAGTTTCTTACACAACTGTCTTAGTCACTGGTGATGGATACTTGGTTGTTACCCGTTTACCCATTGCACGTATGCCCACCCATGTCTCCTTGACCAGGCGATCAATATCAGTTGGTGGTGGATCGAAGCCGCTACTGCCACCGTGAGGTAACTCCATAGTATAGGAGAGAGCAAAACCTTCGCTGAAAGCGTAATCATCGCTAGCGCCAGCAGCTTCACCGTACAGAGCCGTAGACGAGCCTACTTCATATTCAGTGCCACTGTAACTGCGTATAGCATCAGCGCCAACAGCTGCCACTTCATGTAGATCCTCCCAGGTGTCGGGCAGTTCACTACATGTTTAAAAAGAAAGTAAAAATATTTAAAACATTTGCTACATGGAAATCGTATGCGATTTCAACTTACGGTCCCCAGCCCCAGGGATAGAAAAGCGCATAACCGTATGAATGTATTGTTAGATACATAATACCACGTCCGCTTAACGAGTGCATAACATCACGTACCACAACCGCTTCGGGCTCGGAGAATGCACTAGGTCCGGCATAAATATTTGAACAAGGATCCGATGAAGCACCCTTACCCATCCAGTGGAAACCGAAATTACGATTCGGATCGGTGCCATAGCACACAGTGTTATTAACGGTAACGGGTTGGCGAGTTTTACGCCACAAGCGTGTATCGCTCGACAACTGTGTATACTCATAGCCATCAGCATTCACCACCGGCATTATAACCCAATCGTAGGTGGCTAAAAGCTCAGCATGCTCGTCGAAATTCTCAACAAGTTCGCCAATTATATACACCACAGTCGCGGGTGAGATCCATTCGCGTGCGTGGAAAGCGCCATCCATGAAGACTACATTCTTACCCGTGATGCCATCACCATTTGTAATAGTAATCGTTTTTAGCAGACGGCCTTCATATGACTTGCCAACCACTCTGACGAATACACGCGATGGATAACGCGCGGCCAAGTCGTCTAAGTACGCATTGATTTCATCGTGTGAGTAATAACGTTCGGTGCCCAGACGTCCGTTGCCGCTGTACGGCTTCGATTGACGGAGCATGCGGTTTTGGAGTACTTCGGCAAGTATGGTGCGTCCAAAATTGGAATCTCGCAACTTAAACGGTATCTTTTGACTTTCCAATTGTTCTCTGAAACTTGCATCATGCTTTGGTGGCACCAGCACTCGAGCACTTTGTGTGTGAATACGACTTAGAGAAAGAAAATCGAGTTTATCGCTCGACTCTTCGGCGATAGCGTGCAGTGCATCTCTTTGCGCAGCTGTCTCAGGCTTAACTTCATATAGTTTATAACTGAAAAATAGGATAAGTCGATAAGTCTCGCCTAACTCTAGCGCCAAAAACTTTAACTTTGACTTACCCTTCATATCTGCCAGCGCTGGCGAGTCCGAGAACTACACACAATAGCACCAAAATGTGCAAAACTTCCCGTGGCATTTTTAACACAACCCAATCAATCAAACTCTATTGCACGACTAAATGTCCAAATGGTATTTTGTTGATTTATTTCAGATCTTTTATTTAGTTTTATTATGCTTATACATATTTACATGTGTGATAATTTTATTTACGTTTAACTGATACCGGCACCTTATCAAAAGAGCCGACTCACCAAACTCACCACTTCATATCACTAATTATTTTCCAAATTGAAGTACTTTAGATTGGTCTTCCGCTGTCTATTATTTGTCTACTCTATTAGCGTAAAGGTTTTTAGAGTGAAGGGCATGCACCTGTTGATGTCCTCGTAAGACGAAAAGGGAACATCACCGCCGTCCAAGAAGTGCGCTGAACGGGACAAGGACAGGAGAAGAATCAGAAGCGCCCAACCCCCGACGGAAAAGAAAGATGTGACCAAGTACGTCTTTAAGAAGCGCCTAGAGTCGGTGCACTTATGTCTTGACTCCCACATCCCTGTTGGCATTCCCGTCGTACTGTATGGTGCAGAATCCTGGACAATGTCAACATCCGATGAGTCGATTTTGGGAGTATTTGCGAACGATTTATAGGCCTCCCCGCGTTGGCAATGGAAAATAGCGCAGCCGATGGAATAATGAGCTGTATGAGATATACGGCAACATTGATATAACGATTAAAGAGATAGGGGTTACGCTGGCTAGGTCATGTGGTCCGAAAGGATAGAATCACTTCAGCTTTGGGAGTATTCCATACAATACGCGCTGGTAGAAGCAGAGGAAGAAGAAGACTTCCAATCCATAAAAAGATCAATGGAAAGCGACCTGGTTGTAATTGGTATTTCTACGAAGAGAACTTACGAATGAAGAATAAGAAGAAGAGTAGCGATGATGTAGGTATGTATATATGTCTACATGCGTAATTACACTCAACAACATTGTAAAAATCCAATAATGTTAATATTAGCACTAACTAATCAAACCATTATTCACCTTATCTCATTGTCCAATAAAACGATAAGTACCTCACTCGCTTGACAAGTCTATTACTGAGCAAATAAAGCGAAACGATAATTAAATTGTGGTCAGCATACGAGTATAAGATTAAAAAATAATTATTGGACACAAGCAATCAAATGATATATTATATATTTTAAATATATTTATTTATTTTTACTTCCAGAGGTATGACCACTCAAAGTTGAGCAATCTAGAGTGAAATTTCTGTGTCTTTGAAAATTGTTTAATTAGTGTCTGTTCAAAACTGTCTATCGAAAATACATTTATCAACTAAATGAGTCCATTTTTATTACATGATACCTAAACATTAATGCAATTAATTTTATTTATTTATAATTGGCACTTTGTAACAGCAGAAGCGACTTTCGGCCGCGCTCCTCCATGAGCATATATTTATTTATAATATGCTTTTTTGACGATTTTAACCTCAAATTTCTTAACTGAGAAGTCGATTGTAAGAGGATTTATAATATAATATAGTCTTCCGATTCTGATGTTTTTCAGCGTAAATATTAATTTTAAGTAATCTATATAGGTATAATATCAAATTCAGCGCTCTTCCATGTTCTTCCAAGTTTTTTATTTTATAACCTAAAATCTAAAAACCGTTATAAAGACAGGCAGACAGACAGCTGGTATAAATATTGTTGATTGTTTTCCTTATCTTCCTTATTAAAATAAAAACTATACAATAGAGGAAGTTAATTGATAAACTTTACTAGAAAAAAATTCGTATGCATTTTTACAAAGTTATTCAAGGAAAAATGGTCTTATTTATTAAAGAAATCTGAAAAATTTGAGTTAACACAAAACTGTTTTCACATGTCATGGACTGAAATGCATGGTATTTTGTATGTACAATGAGAAAATAACCTCAATCAGTTGGAAATTGCTTAATATTAGCATTTTTTTAATAAGAGTATTTGTAAGAAATCTTAATTTCCGACTGTAGGGTGCTAGTCCCAGGAATAGTAAATATAAAAATTTTTATATAATAATTTGACTAATTGTATTGAATAGTTTTAAATAAAATGTCCAAATTTGAAAAAAATATATCATCACTAATATAGAAATTATAGCACAAAATAAGCAATGCGCGTGTTTTAAGCACTTTTATCCCACTGTGCATCGTCGTTCGCTGCATATATGAGCAATTTCCATTCGCCGATATTTTTGTTCAAAAATCAACAATTTTGCTGGCACGCGTTTGATACCCAAAACATTGGAAAAAAATACAATGAAATGATGCAATCAATAATCAACATAATCAACCACTTCTCTAGTTGTTATTCGGCGATCGTTATCACCCATTTCTTTCACTTCTTCTACAATTGAAATTGAAGATTAAATATTTGTTGCCTTCAAGTTTTGTAAGCTACTTTGTGTTCGCAAACATAGTAATATCCTCTGCTTTCTCTTTTGTTATGAATTTTCTTTCAATTTATGTCTTAATTTCTTTTTCCTTCCGATAATTATTAATCTAATCTTAAACACTTAAATCAAAGAAACCTTTAGAGTGTCTTTTCTGCTTTGTATTGTTGCCATTCTTGAGTTCGCGTGCAAAGATTAGTAAATTTAAAAGACAAAGTTGACTCCTATAATTTTTTATCACAAACTAATACATACTTTTGAAAAATAAATATTTTAATTGTTTGTTTTTTTTTCGAAAACAAAAATTAATTTAATATTCCAAGACATAAATTTTAATGAAAAATATGTTTTATTTAAAATAAGTTTCTAATTGTAGATGCATATGAAATAAATTTACCAGCGCTTTTGAAATGTTTGCCATAATAAATTAACACTATCATTTCTGTTAACTTAACAGCTATGTAAAGTAAAAGTTCCCGGAAAGAGCTTTTTATTATAGTTAACATTAGAAAGCTTTTCAGTTAAGTTTCTATAACTGTTAAAGGTTGTGTGATGAAAAATGGGAAGTATGCTTTGGATAGCTTAGCAGTTGATAATTAAACTGCCCAGCTGGTTGACATCACTGCCATCCAAGTGAGGTAGGACAAGAAGAAAAAGTAGGTTCATTTGATCAGCACCAAATCGGCCATATTAAGGAGCACAAATTTAGTATTAAGACGCTACTTTGGACTGAGTAGACAATGGAAAATTAAAGTCCTCTCTGGACGAGCAAATATCCAGCTCTCATCTTTCCTCCTGTATAGTAGTGCAGAAGCAGTCCGGGAACGAAAGTTGTTCGATGAGTTTTGCGAAAATTTTTCGAACCAACCAACGGTGAACACTGTAGACGACAGAACGTATATACCTATACATATATAGAAATATATAATGCCATTTAAATTGTCTATCGACTACTCTGTCTAAATCATATAGTTCGGATGGCTTAAAACAGCTTTGAATGTTTTTATTGCTGCAACCACCGGTAGAAGCAGAGGTAGACATACAGACGAGGTGTGACAATTAAGTAATGTGACTGATTCCATAAAATCCGTATATTTCAAAATTATTATACAACTCTGCCATCCCTTTCAAAGTAATCCCCTTGGGCAGCTATACAACGATTCCAGCGCGTTTTCCTTGCTTCGTAGTATTTCTGGAACGCTTCGACTGGGATATCCGCGAGTACCCTCATCACGGCCGCCTGGATGCCCTCAATCGACTCAAAATGGGTTCCTTTGACCACCGATTTTGTTCTAGGTAACAAAAAAAAGTCACAGGGGACATATTGGGCGAATAAGGCGGTTGTTGCAACACGGCGATCCATTTAAAGGCCCTGTTGACTCGTTTTCGCAATCTTTCGAGTACTTGGCGATAGTAGACTTGATTTACGCTTTGCCCCGGTGGAAGAAATTCTTTGTTGACAATTCCACGGTTATCAAAAAAGGCAATAATCATCGTTTCCACCTTCGATTTGCTCATGCGAGCTTTACTTAAACTTAAACTCTTTATGCCATCGAAACACCTGTTCACGACTAAGAGCACTATCACCATGCACTTTTACAATTTTAGCGTACGTTTCCAAAGCTGTTTGGCCCAATCCGGCGCAAAATTTTATCGCGACGCGTTGCTCTTGATTTCGTTTTTCCATTTTCGTGACGAACACCACGTTTACTCAACGCGACACAGCAGGCGAACTAAGCAAGCTAGAGCGATGGCAAATATATCAATGGAGAGAAGAAGGATGCCAGGAGAAGAGAAAGGAAATTGGAATGTCGCTGAGTTACCACAATAGCGGCAATATTTCCTCTGAGTTTTCCTAGTGCTGCTTTAATAAGAATAATATTCTTCTCACAATTCATTTTTGCTGCTGATTCTTACACTTTGGGCTTGCTCTTAGGTTGTGTGCCATTTGAATACCATTGCATGAACTCCCGTTTTTCGAAACATTGGCCGAAATGAATATTTGATCCTAACCCGGTGCACATTCATCTTCAAATCCAAATCTTAAAAATTACTTAGAAGCGTTTATACGTTGATTTTCTGAGTCAAAAAGAGCATTCTGGATACCCTTCTGCTTGCTAAACACAAATATACATGAAGAATTTCGACGCTGCTCCGAATTGGATGCCCGAAAATAGCGAGGCGCAGATGGCGAAGCTACAAGCAGGTTAGAACACCGCATTCATGACCGTGACAGGAAACCTCCTGATATCAACGGAGTACCAATTTCACAGTGACACAACCATTCTACGAGTTAAGGAGTATGATGTTATGATGTGCTCGCAATATAATAATAACAGACATTTACATGAGTGGAAACTCCACCTAGACACATCAGGAAGGGGCCAGAACCATCAAACAAGACGGCGTAACGACAGGCTTTAAATGGCTTTCACCATAAGTCCGTCAACAGCTTCTAGAATTCTCTTCGGAATCCCAGCACCAACTATTGCAGATGCAGAACTCGTGCTGCTTCGAAATACGCGATTAATACTGGAAAAATTGATATAAGGATATTGTAGTCGAAGTCCAGTCGACATTAACCACCACTTTGTATGCTTCAAAAAACCTACTCACCTAACCCCGCCCTTTTGCACTGCTCTGAACCTATCGAAGCAGCTGGTTTCCAATAGATGACGCTCCTAAGCGAGGTTGAAGAACCGCAACAATAACAACAACTATAACAGTGATTCCGATAATAGTTGTATCTGAGACAAATACTGCAAAGTGTTGTCCCGATGACCGATTCGTAGTCAATTTGTTTCTTTTCCTTACTTTCAAACCTCTTACTGAATCTTAGCCTTAAAGATAAACTCATTTAAGTTTATGTAATGGGGGTCCCGAAGCTCTTCTTTTATCCACCTACCGAAAGCACTTACATTCTGAGATACTCCCCAAAGTAATTTAAATCAAAAAGTTCACATTCCCATCTTATTTGATTTAAAATCTCATTTTTATTATTTAAATTAAATTGTACACACAATTGCTACTTAAATATACTAATTAACACACACAAAAAAAAATTGCATTACTTAAGTAATTAACATTCAACGCTAGAACAGTTCAAGCAGACCCTCCCCCGTCTCTGCGCTAATACAAACTAACGTGCCGAATGAATTCGATGAAACCAGCAAATGTCTCCTTGCAAACGTGAATAATATCAGATGGCGCCACTTGGAAATTCTCACCAGGCAATTCGACCGTGAAGGACATGGGGATGCCCAAATTGCCGTAAGCATAATCGTCCAAACCACCAGAAGCCTCATAAAGTAAACCAGCCGAAGTGCCGATGGTGTAATGCGTGCCACGGTATTTCGCGATTTGATTGGCTGCGCGCTGAGCAACCGAATGCAGGAGATTGCGTGTGTGTGCGACAGCATTTCTGCGGAGAGAGTTTGTTAATTGAAAAACATTAAGGAGTGAAAATATTATATTAAATGAAGATACAGAAATTCAAGGAGTGGCAGAAACTGTATACCCAGCGCACAATTTGCTTACCTCGAATAACCGTAAGGATAGAATAAGTATTTTCCAAAGGAGTGCACATCCAAACTGAGTTTCACACGATGACGGTTGTACTCCAAATAGCGTGCGACAGCGGATGTTTCCGGCTCAGAATTCGGACCAGTGCCGGAATAGACCTCAGAGCAGAGCTGTGAGTAATGAAAATAATCGATAATTGTCTAAAATTTTAGTACCTCAATGCTTAAGGTCAGCTTACATTTTGACTGGCGCCATGGTAATTCCAATTGTTGGGGAAGTTACGATTAATATCCACACCAAAGCACGAACGGCTGGCATAGCGATGACGATTTTTGCGCCAAAAGCGATCCTAGTAAAGAAAAAACAAAAACAACTTAATTATATCACACATCCCTTCATTATCTCTCAAGCTTTCAACGCACATTCGTGAAGGAGTACTCATAACCATCTGGATTCACCAAGGGTACCAAGTAGATTTCCACATCTTGCAAAACCCTTTGGAAGGCGCGTAGATTGTTCAACAGCTCGTTGGCCAAGTAAAGTACCGTTAGTGGTGTAATCCACTCGCGTCCATGTGCTGCTGCTTGTATGTAAGCCACACGACGATCACGACCACGACTGTTTAGCGAGATAGAGAGCGCGGCGAGATGGCGACCCTCGTATGAGCGACCCAATGATTCATAACGGCAATTCTGCGGATGGCGTGCAGCCAGCGCACTCATGTAGTTTAGGATCTAAGGTGTTTAAATAAATGTTGATTATTTTTTGGTAAATGAAATACTTTTCATTTACGACCCACCTCTGAGTAACGCGGGAAGTGCGAAAAGAAACCGCGCGCTTGTCGTCGTGTTCGCTTCAACGTACAGTCAGCACCATCGCAAGCCGGGAGTGTTTCGTTGTAGGCAGACATCTCTTCCATCAGCGGCTTAACCACATATTGTGTATTCAGCTCGTTTAGACGGCTTTCAAATGTATTTTGCTCTTTGGGTGATACTGTCACTATGGACATATTACGTGACAACAGCCAAAAATCGAGTTCTGTAGACTCTGTTTGTAATTCCACCATATAGTTGAACGCATCCTCGCCATCATGGAACACTGTGTATTTGTTGTAGCTATATGAAGATGAAGAAAAAATCAAATATAATTTAATATTAAAATTTGCTATAATATCATCCTTCTAAGCTTAATTAAGAAATAAATTAGATATGTTAAAAATCCACCATGAAGAAATAATCAAAATGGAAATCTCAAAAGTGAGCTTCAGTTCGAAAAAAAAGAGCAAATACTCCTTTTAAGGGCTAACTGCAAGAACAGGGGCATACTCTCCCAGGCTTTTAGACGAGTTAAGAATTATGATCTAATTCACCAAAGAATTCGGCATTGGCGTCCAGAGCAGACATTTGTAGACTTTGTACTAAGCTCTACCAGTTTAGACCGACCTTTCTCACTTCTTTAATGCACCACACTTATTATTATCACGAGCGAAGTCCATGGCACTAAATGTCAAAGTCGATGAAGTCAAAATTCCAACCGATCTTACTTGGAGGGACTTTCAACCGCCTGCATCCTTCAATTCGCGTCCGACCGCTATTGACACCAAAAATACAGAGTCCCCAAAAAATCCCCAAGTCACTAGGCGGCGGCACCTGAGGAAAAGATGGGATATCGTTGCTAGTATCATAAGCAATCGTCCAAGGACCATAAATCCGATGATCAGCGAAGCTACAGTCCTGTTACACATACCGAAACATCATCAGCGTCCAGTTAAAAAGCATAAAATTGTTGCTTAGCAATGCTATCACAGGAATCACCATTGAAGACGCATGCTTAAAGCAGTACCGCCAACCAAACTCGTTCGAATAGGAATACTTGACTTTACGAAGTCCATTCAGTAATATTATATTACAAAACCGCTGCATTCGAAGTGTTGCAAAAAACTGCCGACAGGCTTTATACACTATTCACCGAAAGTCCTTCAACAGCTTCCTCAACTCTCTAACTGCGAATGGAGATATCGAAATCCAACCACCATCCACAGCAGTCGAAGAACTCAACCTGACTCGCTAGAACCATGTAGTACTGGCATAATCAACATCTAGATACTGTAGTAGACTCAGCTCTTTTCTAATTAGCTCGATGACTCGACGCTCTTGGATATATCCGGCAAGCAATAAGTCCCTTCAAGGTACTCATGGACGACTTACTTTGCCTGATCTTAAGTGGGGCTATCTAATTACTGCAACAACAACAACAACAGGGTGAAATAAGATTGAAAGAAACGGAGAATAATAAATTTCACGCAAAACTTTTCTCCTGAAAACTCCTGACTCATCAAATAGGACGGAAATGATGAGCGACTTGTAGAGTTTGGCTTGAGTTCGTGGAGTGAGGACTTAACTTTTCCATTTCCTACTCAGTCCAAAGTAGCACCTGTTGACAAGAGTGATTCTGTTAACATTGTTGTTGATGTAAATACCGGTTCCGGATAGACGAAATTATCTAAGACTTCAGGGTCGCGAATGCGATGCGAAGATATTTCGCCTTGTCTCTTTCACTACCAAATCCATATGTTTTGGTTCTTTATCCGGTCTGGGGAAAGCAGAACTTGAGCCCAATGATGTCAATATCATCGGCGTACCCCAGTAGCTGTACAGTCTTATAGAAGATTGTACCTTCTCTGTTCAACTCTGCAGCTCGTATTATTTTCTCCAACAATAAGTTAAAAGAATCTCACGAAACCTCGTTTGGTACCGAATGGTTCGGAGAGATCCTTCCCGATCCTGACGGAGTTTTTGGTGTTACTTAATGTCAGTTTAAACATCCGTATAAGTCTTGAGAGGATACCAAATTTAGACATAGCGGCTTAAATGTAGCTTCTTATCGTGTATTTGAAAACTACTTTAAAATCCACGAAGAGGTGGTGTATATCGATTCTTTTCCTAGATTTGTCGCATTGTGGTTATCTGGTTAGTGATTAATTGACTAGGTATAAAGCCACACTGATAAGGACCAACCAATTTGTTGACGATGGCCTCTAGTCTTTCGCACAATAGGACATCAAAATCGGAATGTAACCTTCCTCGTTATTGGAGTGTATAGAGCACACTTAGATTCCATTCGTTGGGCATGCTTTCATCGGAACTTATATTGCAACATGCTTGCACTTTATCAGCTTCGCTGCCGCTTTTGAATAGCTCGGGCGGCAATTTATCGGCCCTCAGCGGGACGTTGTTTTTATGTGGACAGTTGCTTATAGAATCTCTTCCAATGCAACATCAGTACCATAGTCATCGATTGGGGAATCAGGTTCGCCATCTTCTGATGTTCTATTTTTACTGCCATTCAACAGGCTGCAGAAGTGTTCCCTCCATAAACTGTGTATATCTGGGTATTAGTCACTAGATTACCTTTCTGAGTCCTACAAGAGCTTTATCCGGTCTTGAAACCTTCTGAAATCAGAAATTAAGCATTTCTTTTGCTTAAAAGCTGGCAAAAAATTTACAGAAGGAAAAAATTAAATTTCAAAATCTGCTAAGCTGCCAGATGCGGTCGGAATAAATGCAATAAAATCATTAAGACGAATTAACATTAAAAATTTATTTGTTATATGTATGTTACACTTAAACCTGCACCGGCAAGGTGTCAAAAAACACATTCAAACAAAATTATAAAATATACAAAAAGAAATAATAAACTGAAAACCCCATAACAAAACATGTAAAGATGGCGTTAATTCCAAAACAATTGCCCAGACAATCTTCTCACACACAAAAATAATGCGTAATGCCCGCATGTACAGTTAAACAAATGGCATCGTCAACACCTGTCTACTCACAACCCATGAGCGGGTATAATAAAGTCATCAATTGTTGCAGCAGTAGCAACACGAATTTCGAAATTGTATATATGTGCTTATGTATGTATGTAGGTAGCTATTTTTAATACTAGCAGAGTTGTGATAAATAATTACACAAGCATAAAAAAAAATTAAAAAAATGCATAATGAACCCCCAAAAAACAACAAACAAGAAAAATATTTGTATCTAATTTATATATATTTTTACCGGTAATGTCAAGTGCAATGCGGATATTGTTGGTGTGAACAGCTGTGCACAGTTTAATTGTATGCAATAAATGCACACACACTTGAATATAATATATATTATTTTTTGACATACCTAAATTATTTATTTGTTAAATTATTCCCATTCGTCAGTTTTTTCTCCTTTCTTTCACACTTTTATCTTTTACATCTAACTTCCTCATATAAAACGCTGTTAAAATTGAAAATTCCATGCAAATTGTATGGGCATGAGGATTTTTGACAGTTGTTTAGCGCTCAATGCTCCAATTTAGGGATATCAGTGAGACACTTAAGAAATTGGAGTCTGCTGGCCTGAAACATCCCACGCATTCCTCTGATCTAGTAATTTCACATTACTATGTCATTACCTCCCTGAAACTGTATATGGGTGGAAAAGGAGAAGGTGCTGAAGGGAACAAAGGAATTATCCGGAAACTATCTCGTGGAAGGCAAGAAAAATTTGATACCACATTACATTACCTGCATAGAGTAAAACGGTGACTAAGTCGAAAAATAGCTTACATAATGTACTAAATTGTCACGTAATTCTTTTCTTTAAATAAAATATTTTCAAACCTACAATAAATCAGTACACTTACCATACTTGCTGCATATGTCTCGTATATTTAGATTTAAATTCCTAGTTAGCATTTTGTCTGTCTTCGATACTTCATTTTAGTTTATTTTATTTTATTTGTTTTTTTGATATGCCGCTTCATTAATGTTTTTCCAAATATATTTTTCAGTAACAAAACAGGTATAAGCAAGTACAAAACCTACCTACCTATGAACCTACTGTAGGTTAAAAAGCGAAAATTCCGCTGCATTTTTTGTAAAATTCAAATAACCTTAAATAGAGTGCCCTCCAGACACTTGTAACTGTCAATACTGGCGCCAATAAAGACAACAAGACACCTTAATGGCAGCAAATTAAATTTTAAAATAAATTACAACAAAAATTTATTGAATAAAAGAGGCTTAAGTTTATATGTATGAGTATATAACATAAATTATTTATTTAATTTGATTTGTTTTTTTTTTTTTTAATTAAGCTTAAATATCTGCCATCTTTACATTACATGCGCATTCCTTTGTATGTAAATTAGTCATCGTACTGTCGGTGTGTGCCAAACAAATGCGCTGAAGAGTCTATTTAAAGCCTATTATGGTGCAAATCAATCACAGATACGTTAAAATCAATTGCTTATACACATGGTTGTGTGTGTAGTTACCCTGCAGAAGAAGGGTGTTTTTTTTAGTCATGTGGTTTTCAAGGGAAATAAAACGCATATCATTTAATATTCTGGCCAAGAATTTAGTTTTATTATATAGGTAAGAGTTTACCATTATATTTTAAAAATGAATTCGGGCAAGTGAGCGCCGCGTCTGGCTCGAATAAATTCCAGCTGAGAGGCCCAATTTTGGCCCACATCATTTTTCATCAATTTAGGCACAAAACAGTTATTAATCTTGGCTCTATAGCGTTCCTCATTGCTTCTGACTTTATGGCCGGCTTTATATTTAAAAAATTATGAACTAGTGATTCCCTCTGCCCACAGAGCACATTAAGCTTTGACTTTTTAAGAACGTAACTGCATCATCATCATCATTCTAAATTTTACAATTTTGTTAATTTTCTTATGAAAATCGAGTTCCGTGGCATCTCGTCCTCACCGAACGTCGAATGTATGACACGAGCTAGATTTTGTAAGCCCAAGGTCTTTCCGGAAATTCGGATAGACTCATTCGATCAATACTCAGCCACACAGCAGCAATAGCGTCTACAAAGTGACCTGTGCGGCATCTCTGAGGATGTGCATTACTGAAACCGATCCATGGTTACGCGAATTAGCGACTTTGCTGGGCTATTATATCGAGCATTAAAATATTATTTATATATGATTTCCCCATGTTGCTTACTGGTCTTTTTAGCACGAAAATATTCGACGTAAAGTTAATAGTCCAGTTATACCACAGTTTTATACCAGTGAAATACTAGTTCCTTTAGTTAAGTTGAATATTTATTTCATATAATTATAAAAAAAATTCTCCTGCAGCGAGTTCCGATCCATGTCGACAGGAAAAAACTAACATTTAATCTGATTCGTGCGTAATGTGGAAATATATATATGTTATAAAGTTTTGTTGAAATATAAGAAAATTTATGTAGAAGTCCAATTCGACTAATTACAATGTTATAAAATATATGTAGATAAGTAGATAATATGTCAAATTATACCACTTCTTTTAAAAGTCCAAATTACTTAATTATATGCATAACACAAAATGATAAATGACCAAACTATTTTACTTCCGTTTCTGTACCGTTGGCGTAGCGCAATCGCTTACTCGTGTCGTCAAGGACACGCAATTCTAATCACTTTATGTGTGACACAGAAAAAAAATATAAAAACATTTAAATTTCTGTTTATTTTGGGATCAGATGAAACTGGTATCTGCATGCAGATTAATAGAGATAAGAGATGAAAATATTTAAAATAACTTCCGTTGGCACTAAAATGCGAGTGTATTTACATACATACGTGTATGTATAATAAGTATGCAAATATTTCGTTAATTTTGAACTGATTTTATTTGTCCAAACAACAAATTTAAAATATATTTTTGCTTTAGCTTATCACGAGTACCAATAGCGTAAAATAAATATTTCAATTAACATTTAATTTACATAAATACAATATGTATGTAGCGAACTTGAAAAAAAGTGAATCCATTAGTTATTGACTTAATAACGATATTCAATTTTATTACTTATCAGCTGATCAATTTAAATTTGGTTTTTTGGAATTCCATCCGTCAAGCGGCCGTAATACCCGAGTGATTAGCACCCTTACTAGGTTAGGGTTTGACCTGGTGTGGTCAAACATCTAAAATGTCCACTTATTCTTGTCCACTATTAAATATAAAAAAAATTAAACAATGACTCAGCAGAATTGGTACTCTATCAAAACTTAAGCACCTAAAAAGTTCTTAAAAATTTCATTTGAAATTAATTGCTCACAAACACCGGCAATTACAGCAACCAACGTCACACGAATAGATACATAAAAAATACATAAATATCTGATATGTACTTTAAAGTGTTGGAATAATTGTTAATAACTAGTAATTGTTGAGTATTTAACTGCCAGCTGATAACCGATGAATAAGCATATAAAACCCGTGGCTATAAATACTTTGCACAAAGAGTAATAAAAGCAATCACAATGCACATAAATGCACGTGAAGAGAATATTTTACAAAAAAACTTCTTGTGTAGATATTTATGTAAAAATATGTAAACATTGATTTTATTTACTTAAACTTAACTTAATAAAACAAAAAAGTAGAAGCCACAAGCAAAAAAAGTTTAATTAACTTTCGAAAAAAATTAATGATCAATTAGACAATAAAACAAAAAAACATCGAGAAAAAGCTGAGAAAGGGAAGCAAATTTATATACAATAAAAAAATAAAAAGCAAAAAGCACTGAACTCTTGCTGTTTGTATTTTCTTCACAATGAATTTGTAGTTTTTTAATTATACCTATTAACAGGCAAAATAAAGCCTTTCTTTCGTAAGCATAGCGAATGTGATCTAACTAACTAACTACTAACATAAGTAGAATTTACAATCATGCTGTACCAAAAATACAAAATTTTGCAATCCATTTAATACGATTATAATTTATTCAGTTAAAAAAAATCGAAAATTTGAACTTTTAAATATTAAAATAAGTTAACGTTTCATTAACTCGGTCA
>JAWMAG010000031.1:13547500-13722500 GCA_037013455.1 Ceratitis rosa
AAGGCAAAAACGGTCCGGTATACGATCAAAAAACTTGGCTGGGAGCTGCTACCCCACCCGCCGTATTTACCAGACTTGGTGTCTTCCTCAATGGGACACGCATTGGCTGATCAGCACTTCGATTCCTACGAAGAAGTCGAAAATTGAGTGTCAGTTATATTGGCGTGGTATCCACAAATTGCCAGAAAGTTGATCAAAATTAATAGAAAGTAATGGTGAATACTTTGAATAAAATTTGTTTAGTCTTCTATTTAAAATTAATAGCTCGCCTCGTCGTTACGACAACCGATTTGTTGACTGCACTGAAACTCATTTTTATTTTCCTTTTTTTGTGAAGTAGAAATTCAGCATGCCTAAATGAACTGGTATACAACTAGTATAAAGCTGTATAGTCGGATGATTGACAGTTTGTAGGACATTGCCGTATTAAAAATACCTGTTACTTACACAGGAAATAGTTAGAAGATGAACTGGTTAGTGCAAAAGTGCTAATCAATTTGATTCTAGTTAATAACTAGTATTTTTCACGAAAGCTATATACATATGTAGGCATATAGTTAAACATATCAGGTCAAGCAACAAATTATCGTTTATTTTATTATTTACCATAGTTAGAATTATTTGATTTATCTGAGATATGCACTTTGTCATTATGCCTCTCCCGCAAGATACCCTTGCCCCTATTAGCAAAATATCGGGACAATGGATTTTCGCACGATTCTCTTGAGGCCATTTCCCCACTAGCCAAATCTTTCGCCAAAGACAGGAACAGATGGTAAGTTTGAACTATAAGTTGGATGTATAACAACCTCTCAACCCAGACTTCTTAGCTTTTGACAAATTACAAATATGGTAATCAAATCAAACTACTTTCAAGTGGATTTTATGGAAAGTAGTGCTATTATAATTCAATATTTATGTTTGATTCTATGTTTATTTATTTATTTATGTATTTTTTTTTTGGTATTTATGCGCGTGTTTTTGCTTCAAGCTATTCAAGCTATTTATTAAAGATGTTAACGTACCAGTTCTTGGCATAATTACTCTTTCTTTCCTTAAATATTTTTGTCGCGCTCTCAGCTGCGGAACACCAAAGTTAATCAAATTATTGCAAAAAAAGGTGAAGTTCTAAAACCCGTATTATTCAATCGCTTCGGGTTAAGATTGATTAACAAATATTTTATTTTTCTCTTTTTTTTTAATTTTTACGTACATACATAATTATTCTCGCATCCGCATAGTAAGTCTTGCGTGCGAATTTAGATCAAAACATTGATAAGAAGCTGAATAAGTAGGTCGAAAGTAGTTCAGTTCTTTAAATAAGCTTTTTCGGCACTCACGCAAAATAGACCCCTGTTGATATACGGAATTTTTACTTACGTTTATTCTTGCTCTCAGCGCTATGCATAAACCGTTACATAACTCCCTCGCTGTTGCCCGTTGCATTTTATACCTGCTCTTTCATTGTGCTAGTCGCGGCAATGTTGCCAAATTTCTATAGTTTGCGCGGTTAGAACTTGCTTACTATTGTAGAAGATGTACACTTCTGAGATATGCGGGGACAAATTTTTCTACTGATATTTTAGTTTCGAATCGATCTCAAAAATTGCCTTTCTTTCATAAACTAAATTTTTCATTTTAGTGGGAAGGAGACTTTGTAGAAATCAAAGAAAAAACAGTCACTTTAATTTCCTAATAGCCGAGTTAATCTGAAGAGTAACTATCGGTGTTGGTTCCAAGGAAGGGTAGATAAATAAATTATTCAAACTTATAATGCTGGGATAATAGGCGGTTAATGGGAGAGAGTGAGAGACACAAAAAGAGCGTAAGGAAAAGAGAAACTCTGTCTCGTGAAATTTGTAAGATTGCACGTTTTTCGAATCCTAATTGGTTATAGTTATCCGCGGTGACGGGTTTTCTCTTAGTTTTCGAGATATTTCATCCAAAATTGGTGCATAGATGCACTGGTACATTTAAACGATCATTTATAGGAACCGGCCAGATCGAAGTTTTATGTTTGCATAAAATTGAATTCTGTGCATGAGGTCTTTTCTCGTTAACTCATGTGACACCCATACATCGAGATTCTCCAATCATTTTTTCAGATGGGAGAATTCATATTATCTTAAAAAGCAATATAATTTCTCAACCAAATTGAAAGGGCTCCCCCGCATCGAAGTTCTAATGCTTTTATTCCTTCAAAACATAATTTTCCAGGGCACGCTCCCGGAACACGGCATTAACGTCATTCTGAAAACTGAGAGCACTTGATACTTATAACCTACAAAAAAAAAAAACACAAACAAAAAACTATTTTTTTAAGTTGGGAATAACCCAAAACAATAAGCATCAGCGACGTAAACGGCAATAAATAAATTAAAAGAAATTAACAATTTCAAAAACGATATTAATAGCAAAAACAAATTGTCGCAGTCATTGACACAAGTTAAGGCAAAAGTCTTTTTTCTTTTTTGTTCTCAGATCTATTGTAAAAAAATTCAAAGCGTTATTTCTAATTCTATTTCTTTTTTTTTGTTGTTTATTGTGCTATTCGATTATATTTACGTATGTGTATGTACATACAAACATAACACTTTTATCCATTCCGCTCGATTTCTTTTACAAATTGACACCTACGAAGTGGACACAAAGCAAGACCAATTCAAAACCACTCTAGCGCAATTTGCTTACGTCATAACCCGACTAATTGGGATTTCATCCAGTTTACGCAAGTCTTTATGGTGCGAAAGTGTAATGTGGATGCTACCCAGTAAACCTTAAAGTTCAGAGCCTTCACGCTCATTGAGAACACATAAAATAATATTGTAGTAAATAATCCGAAAACACTCAAAAATATGCAATTTTACTTTCAAGAATTTACTTCAATTCTTCCTAATTACTTTTAGAAAAGATCGATTTCAAAAAATTAAAAGAAATACGATGTAAAGTAATGACAAATCAATGAAACGTTTTTTTTTTTCAATAAATAATTTATTAATACTTTACATTTCAGTCCTTGGTTTATAATATTTAATCTTTCAATTCAATCTTTCTTTTCAAACTTTCCTGTATGGAAGCAAGAAAAATTTATAAATATTATTTAGTCGTAAAATACAATATAATAAATTGGATATAATCATAAAAAGTATAAAAACTTCAGAAAGTTCGAAAAAGCACATCTTTCATATTTCTTACTCTTTTATCATAACTTTTGAGAGTGCTTAAAAATAGTTCTCTCCCCTACGCTCATTGCATATCTTTTCTTCTACCTTAGATGGTTGGCTGGGTAAACGCTCTTCAATTTTTTTGTATAGGTGTAGTTATACATACATATTTATATGCTTTTTAATTTATAGATATTCTTAATAAATTGAAAGTAAATTTTAAAATAGTATGAATAAATTTCATTGAGTGATCGGCGAACGAGAAGATGTTGTTTCAGTGAAGTGCTAGATTTATTATGAGCATTTCAATTAAGATTTATTTCCTAAAACTGAAATAAATTTTTCTTTTTTGTTAATATATTTTTAATTTTGATTTTATTTAATTTGTATATATGGTTTACACAGGGTTATCCATTTAGTGGTTTCGAAAATAAAAGTAAATAAATTGGATTTAAAATAATTTTTTTTGCATGAAATTCCTATTTTATTATAAAGTTGGAACCTTGGCATTATACAGGGTCCGCCACGTAACTTTTTTTCCGAAAACAGTGCGCACAAGATCGATCGTAACGTTGGCTGTGTGACACGGAGCGCCGTCTTGCTGGAACCAAATGTTGTCCAAGTCCTCCTCTTCGATTTCCGGGAAGAACCAATCCGTTAACATGGCGCGGTAGCGTTCGCCATTGACCGTAACGGCGGCTCCTGCTGCATTTTCGAAGAAAAATGGGCCAATGATGCCGCCGGCCCAAAATCCGCACCAAACAGTAACTCTCTGAGGATGCATTGGCTTCTCTACGATCACGTGCGGGTTTTCCGTCCCCCAAATACGACAATTTTGTCACGCCTCCGAACCAAACAGCGCACCAGACAGTAAGTTTTTTTTATTGTAATTGTCTCTTTTCAATTATTTGAATATTATCAGAGCTCCGAATGCGACAATTTGGCTTATTTACGTGTATCCCCCGAGTGATAAATGTGACTTGTCGCTGAGGAAAATTATGTTCGATAACTCGCTGTCAACTGCTTGCTGTTCAATCACTCAACGGACGCATTGTTAATGGTCAGCAGGATTCAGTTGTTGTATGAGCTGCACTTTACATGGATATAGTGTAAGTTCAAGTGCTAAATACGCCATTATGTGTGCCGCTTAGGGCAGGCTTTGTCAATCTAAGTCGCCGAGGTCATCTAAAGTGAGGTACAGGAAATGTGCTGTTTCGGCGGGATTGGACCAAAGGGGAAAGGGGGTTAGATGAGTCGATTTAAGGAGACATGTGAAAAGGTGGTTAGTGTCGTGCGGAGACTCTCCATATACAAGGCATACGTTGGGTATGCTGGGGTCGAGTCTGGATAGGTAGGAGTTTAACCTGCTACAATATCCAGATCTAACCCCGTTTAGGTCAAACGACACGTTCACTTTCAAGCGGTATGAGCAAAGCCGGGATAGACAGGTCTTATGATGTCTGTTAATGATCGAGTCTCTTCAAATTTCATTAAAATTTTACCAAGTGCTTGCGCACCATAATCACTTCGAAACGTATGAAACGTGACCATATTTGAATCATTTTTTGTGTAGAATTTACAGAATTTACAGTTACCTAAATGCCTGACTCTTAACTCAAACAAAGCATATTTGGTTTGACAGTTAAGTTTGACAAATGTCAAAATACAATTCTGTAGTTTTAAAACGATGAAATGGGTAACCCTGTATATGTATATGATATGCAAATGTGGCCTAATGTCGGCAGAAGTTAAATAAATGTACAGAGCAACAAAATTTGATGTTTATAGGCTTCAGAAAGTATCAATTCACACGAGATATGTTTTAGCATTTGATGCCTTCTTGAACTAAATTAAATTGTCATTGTCGAAATTTAAGAAAGTAAGGCAACTCTGTTCGATCTGTTTATAAGGCTTTCAGCTCTCCAACAACTACCCGAGCAAACTTATTAAGTACATTTACACATCTTAATTTAATATACTCACATATACATATAAATAAATACACAAGTTAATAATAATTAAGGGGTCAAAGGTTGAGGTGTTGAGACAAATAAAAAATAAAAATGCGCGATTTGTAGTTATAAAAAGTGTTCATCTGAAGTAAACTCATTTTTACATATTTTTTGTTTACTTCTGGTAGACAAAAAAAAAGTCTTTATTATTATATGAATTTATTTATTTTTATTTTTGTTATTATTCACTTAAAAAGCCAAACTTTGTTTCCGCACAAATTAGAAAGGCATATTTTTGAAAAATCTTTTCAAATTTTAACCAAATCACAAAACCAATACATCAAATCCGATGACATTTTGTAGCAACTTCCGGTTATTCAATTACCATAAGAATATTTAATTTTTCAATAAAATATTTTACACTAAATCCACTTTACCATATTGTGAAAATAAATAAATAAAGAAGTGTGTTGAAATCAAGATGCTACAGTCGAAATCGTTCAAAATTATTTAAATGAGGATATTCACCTTACAATTGGCCTTGAAATAGCAAAAGAGTTCACAGCAATCAAAATGAGGCACTCATTTTTTCAGAATATTTAAATATACAAAATAGCAATTAACTGTATCTATCGTACAAGTTTGATCGTGTAGCGTCAACGCTCGCTATCGATTTGTATGAGACTCTGAAGTGCCAACTTCTATTGAATACAGAAATAAAATGATAATTTGAAATAGAAGAAGAAGATGATTTTGCTTATGGTTTTTAACTATCAATTATGCAAATTCAAACCGATTCTCTGCTTGTTGTAAAGTCAAACCTTTCACTTATAAGTGAATATATTGATGTGGGTAACTCAGGTCAAAAGCTATGAGACCTTTCAATGCGCAAAAGCCATAAGCCTTTGGCAGACAAACGTGTGTTTTACCTACACTGAAAAAGAACAGTGTGCAAACCCTAGTCCAACCAATGACATTTTCTTTTAAATTAAAATTATCATTTTTGATTATTTCTTATTTTTTTTTTTACTTTTTCTAGCTTTACCAAAACTATAATCTGATTTGGGTTTTTCTAAAAGTTTATTAATTTTGATATAGACTTGTGTAACAATTTCATAATTCATTCCACCAGCATTGACTCTTCTCACTTGATTATCTGTATAAAGAAATATTTACTGACGGTTTCAAATTAGGTCTAATGACATTATGCCTCCCATTTTCACAGGCTTCTCTTTAGGTCAATTCTCCACCAGCCAAATCATACGCCATAGACAGGAATGATCGTGATCACTTGATGTGAAGTTCATACCATAAGCTGGATACATAAGCCTTCAAATGAAGCTCTCAAAGTTTCTGGCGAATCACTATCGATGTGTATGGTCTGACGTTGTCCTCATGAAACACAATTTCCCTCTTCCTTTTGCTTCCTTCAAACGGTCCAATTGTTGACAGTTTAGGTCCGAAGCAAGAGGTTAGCCTAAGTTTGGAGTAGCTCATAGTGGATGATTCCTTGTCAAAGCCACCAAACACACAACAAAACCTTACTGGCCATCAATTCTTGCTTAAGGATCATTTGCGCCGGCTAACTGCCCTTCGACCACGATCGTTTTCGTTTGGTGTTGCTGTAAGTGATCCACTTTTCATCACCAGTTACAATCCGCTTCAGAAATGAGTCAAATAAAGATTAAGGGCGAGATAAAGTCATGAAAATATAGAATGTGTAAAACAAAGCTATGAAATGTGTGGAAATCTAAGTAAGGGTATTTTGGCATGGTACTTAATCTTGTCGCAGTAGAGAGAAAACAGATTGTCTACCTCGCAACGTTGCGATCGACCACAACGCGAGCGGGATGGGATAGATACCGAAAGCTGAAGAGGGACGCAAGATGCATCTGCAGACAAAAAAAGAAAGAGGCCGAGATGCGTGAGTATAGAGCTTGAGAAGCTGGCCAACCAGGGTAATCCTTGAAAATTCTATGAGAAGATACGACGACTTTCAAAAGGTTTCAAGACCGGGGCAGACTCCTGTAGGACACATATGAGGGAACACTTCTCTAGCTTGCTGAATAGCAGTGAAAATGAAAAATCCGGAGATGGTAGCCCAAAACCCCAATCGATGACGATGGAAAACACGCTCCATTACCTATCCATGCAGAAGTTCGAATAGCAATTGCCCGCTTAAAGAACAACATAGCGGCTGGAGCTGACGACCTACCGGCAGAGCCTTTCAAACATGGCGGTGAAGAACTGATCAGGTGCATGCTTCAGCTACTTTGCAGAATATGGTCGGACGAAAGCATGCCCGACGAATGGGACCCCACAGTCTGCGCCAATTACCGTGGAATAAGTGTGTGAAAGACTAAAGCCCACCGTGAACGAACAGTGTACCTCTAGATTTTACCACATATCCAGCATACACCAAATCTTGAAATTGACCCGTGAAAAGAGGATTGACACCACCATCTCTTTGTCATTTTGAAGCAGCCTTCGATAGCACGAATAAGAGCTGCCTCTACGCCGTAATATCTGAATTTGGTATCGGCTGTCTAAACTGACGTTAAGCAACACTAAAAGCTCCATAAGGATCGGGAAGGACCTCTCCGAACCGTTCGATACCAACGAGTGAACTTTTTACAGAATTCCTGGAGAAAATACGAGCTGCAAAGCTGAATAGAGAAGGTACAATCTTCTATAAGAGTGTACAGCTGCTAGCGTACGCCGATGATATTGACATTATTGGCCTCAAGAACCGAGCCGTGAGTTCTGCTTTCTCCAGACTGGATAAAGAAGAGAAGCGAAAGGGTCTGGTAGGGAACGAGGGCAAGACAAAATATCTCCTGTGATCACACAAATAGTCATCGCATTCTCGACTGGGCTCTCACGTCACTGTTGACAGTCATAACTTCGAGGTCGTAGATATTTTCGTCTATCTTGGAACCAGTATTAACACCAACAACAATGCCAGATTGGAAATCCAACGCAAAATCACTCTTGCCAATAGTTGCTACGCTGTATCGCAGCGTTACAGATTTTTATTCGGCCAAGCACTGTTACTTCCGCAAGATTTCCCAAAAACCTCTTGAAGAAATAGTTGTACTGGCAAAATAATAATATCTACATCGAGCTCGCTACACGGCTGATGGATTTTTATGAGGAGCTTTTTCGAAATTTAGCTTCTTAAATTAATTTGAACCCGAGCCTTCCGAATGTCAGTACGTAATGCTAACTTCTCAACTATCACGGTAGTCGAAAACAAAAGCCATAATATTTTATATAATTTCAAGCTTGTTTCGACTCGAGTATCTCATGTATTATTAAAAATAGAAATGTATTTTATTTGAATTAAATATCTTTTTTTTTCATGAAAATTATAATAATATTAACCATAAAAAACTAATAAATTTAGGCATACCCAATGTAATTTACATATTATCTATGTGCCACTCTGGCGGCAATAACATTTATTTTGTGTATTTCTTTTATATACATATTGTTAAATGAAACGAATATATTGTATAAATTTAAATTTGCTAGCAGAGTCAGTCATGGTCAAGGTTTCGAAGTTATAAACACAAATGAATTAAATATATTTTTTTTTGCCAAAAATCAAACAACTGTTATACTAATATATCAATTCACATCAGATAATCAGGTAATTCATTAAATGAATATATCAGAAATGGATCTAAGAATTGTTAAAATATATTTACTATTAAAGAGGTAAGAGTTCAAAAGTTTTCAATTGTAAAACTCACTTGTTTTTTAGCAGAACAACAATACTCCAGAAATGAAAGACAATAGTTGTTAACAACAACACTACTAGTTTGTATTTTTACATTAACTTAACGTTAATTTTCCCTTGCTTTGCCTTAGCGATGTTCTACGAAATCTCAATTGTCGTACTTATGCATCAGCTTAATACTAGTTAAATACCAGTTCATTACAAATATAATATATTGTCCAAATAATGGCTCGTTTCCCACGACCAATGAAGTACATAAAAATAATAAGTTAAGGATCCGACTAAAAAGTTTTACAAAAAGTTTTTTTTTAAATGAAAAGTTTTAAGTAGAAAATTAAGCTTTCAGCTCACGACTTCGTAAGCCCTTCCCATTTAATTACTTACATTTAATTATTAATTTATGCTTACACTTTTATTTTTTTTTTAATTTTTTTTATTTTTTATGTATTAATTCTTTCAAAATTTTGCTAATCACAAAGAACGAAACTCAAATACAGCTCATAATAAATGAAATAAGAAATGTCTCCATGGCGTATGAGCAACAATCAAATGTGAGGACTAGTAAGAAATACATAAATATGTACATATGTATGTAGTACTAATGTGTTTTTTTTTTCCAACATTAATGCATATGTGGATTTCACCACACATATCTGCCAGCTTTTCTCATTTCACTCAGAAATTACAATGTCTGGAATGCTTAAATAAAAATATAATAAATTAAATAAAAAAAAATTATCAGACATGCAAATTTACCATATATGCACTAACTCAAAGCCATTTGTATGTTAATGTTTAATGACATAATATGTAACATTCGTGGCACACAAAAGAGTAGGAAATTGTCAGCAACTCCACCCACGGCTTGTTAAGGATGGCAAGCAATAATCGATTGCGTGACGTTTTTTATTCATACCTTCCGCCTGGTGAACGCTTGAGATACATACAAATAAATATTTACCTTTGCCTTGTCGAAAGGATAAGAAATTAGCTCTATAAAATATTATTTGTGTATATGAAAAGGATAATCACAAATTGCAAATGGCATGTCAATAGTCGAAGAGTGAGCAAATAAGGCTGCAATCGAAAATCAACTGGTTGCCGGCGTCAATGGTTTAGACTGCCGCAGTAATACATTTTAATACATACATATATTCATAGCTATGTGTGCACAGAAAATGTCATAAAATAATTTTATTTATTTAAGTAAATGAAACGAAACACATGTCTTAGAAAAAAAGTTCGAAGCATTTTTGAAAAGAAACAAACAAAATAACTTTTGCAGGAATTTTTCTTTCATATGAAATAACTTGAACCCACAACCACCTGTCAACTTTAACAAAAACAAATATTTAATATTTCTTTTATTACACACATATGTACATACAATGCATATATGTATATATATACCATACATACATGTATGTCTCTTTACAGAATAGCATGCATATTTTGATCATCTTCCATATTATTTACATATCCTTCCGTTGAAATTTGCACGCACGGAAAACTTTGTCAATATGATATACACATCGTGACAGCTGGTTAGGAAACAAAAATGTAGAAGAATGCAAAAATAACGTACTTGCAAAACTATTATGAGTAATTTAATACAAACATATGTAAATATAATTCAACATTATAATGTGCTGGTTAAGCTAACCGTTATGTTTGTTTTTACATTCATTATACCAAAACTTACTTAGTCGATCTCGTGTTTAACGACCATACCCAACTAATAAGGCATTGTGCCATTTTTAGGCTAAGGCAAAACTTGTGACTGAGCAGCCAGGGAAGTCTTCGTTAAGCGCATTTAATGTTAATTCAATGTGTATGTAGGTGGCTATGAACACCCTTCTGAGAAATTGAGATTTCGGAGCAAAAAGCGAATGATAATGAGCTATTCAACTGTTTTTTATCATATTATTTTATTTTAATCTTTTTTATTTTATTTTGTTTAATTATATTTTATTTGATTTTATTTTATTTTATATTATTTTATTTTATTTTATTTTATTTTATTTTATTTTATTTTATTTTATTTTATTTTATTTTATTTTATTTTATTTTATTTTATTTTATTTTATTTTATTTTATTTTATTTTATTTTATTTTATTTTATTTTATTTTATTTTATTTTATTTTATTTTATTTTATTTTATTTTATTTTATTTTATTTTATTTTATTTTATTTTATTTTATTTTATTTTATTTTATTTTATTTTATTTTATTTTATTTTATTTTATTTTATTTTATTTTATTTTATTTTATATTATATTATTTTATTTTATTTTATTTTATTTTATTTTATTTTATTTTATTTTATTTTATTTTGTTTTATTTTATTTTATTTTATTTTATTTTATTTTATTTTATTTTATTTTATTTTATTTGATTTTATTTTATTTTATTTTATTTTATTTCATTTTGTTTTATTTTATTTTAATTTATTTTAATTTATTTTATTTTATTTTATTTTATTTTATTTTATTTTATTTTGTTTTATATTATATTATTTTATTTTATTTTATTTTATTTTATTTTATTTTATTTTATTTTATTTTATTTTATTTTATTTTATTTTATTTTATTTTATTTTATTTTATTTTATTTTATTTTATTTTATTTTATTTTATTTTATTTTATTTTATATTATATTATTTTATTTTATTTTATTTTATTTTATTTTATTTTATTTTATTTTATTTTATTTTATTTTATTTTATTTTATTTTATTTTATTTTATTTTATTTTATTTTATATTATTTTATTTTATTTTATTTTATTTTATTTTATTTACTTTTATTTTAGTTTATTTTATTATATTTTATTTTATTTACTTTTATTTTATTTTATTTCATTTTATTTAATTTAATTTTATTTTATTTTATTTTATTTTGTTTTATTTTATTTTATTTTATTTTATTTTATTTTATTTTATTTTATTTTATTTTATTTTATTTTATTTTCTTTTCTTTTATTTTATTTTATTTTATTTTATTTTATTTTATTTTATTTTATTTTATTTTATTTTATTTTATTTTATTTTGTTTTATTTTGTTTTATTTTATTTTATTTTATTTTATATTCCTTTATTTTATTTTATTTTATTTTATTTTAATTAAGTTTATTTTATTTTATTTTTTATATTGTATTTTATGTTATTTTTTATTTTATTTTAAATTTGTTATTTTATTTATTTTATTTTATATTTTTTTATTTATTTTTTAACTTTATTTTATATATATATTTATTCATTTGAGTTAGCTTTGCATTTCGAAATTCCTACTGGATATGTTAACCACTGCTAAGGATAATGGAGTGGATATACCATATACATCAATAGTGTGTACGTATGAACATCTATTGAGGAAGTTAAAGTTGTCTGTTCGTTTGGGTAGTTTTTATGGAGTTTTCAAAAAGGAACTCCAATGTGTGTCAACCAAAATCAGCCAACAAAGGTTCATCAAAGCAGAGTCCTTGCATTCGTCGCAAAGCCAATTGGCTGATCGGATGGTGTAAAACGTGTTATACCCAAAAGTGTTCAACGCTACACAAAACTATGTTTTACAAAATTGTTTTAAGAGAAAAGAAATTTGTAAACAAAACAAAGTTTTCTTTATTCATTTGTAAAATTTCATTTCTTTAAAGTGAGAGGTGAAAGTGAAGGAAAATTTCCATTTCGAAAATTTCAAATTTCTGTATTTGTGTGCGTGTGTAAATTTCGCTAATCCAAATTCTACATATTCAAATAGCACAATTGCAAATTTAGAGGCGTCTAAATTCTTTCTTAATGAATTTGTGGAAGGAAACAGTCGAGTGATAAAGCCTAAAATTAATAATTGTGATTAGAAAAAAAAATAAATAAAAATTTTAAATAAATTCAACGTTTAAAGTGAAAGTCATTTACGGAAATTAATTTTTAAACAACTAACCACGCTCAGCCCGCAGAGATGCCGGTAAGCTTGAAGAAGCACACCAAGAAACGCACTAAAAAAACCGTTTCATATGCGAAATTCCAAAAACTACTAGTGGCACGCCCAGATGTACTGCACGGCTATTTACGACATGACGACATAAACCGTTATCTGGAATATCTAAAGAATCGTTACAGTTTCGTGCAAATACACGTGCTCGGCCAGTCGCACGAACGTCGTCAACTGAAGGCGATCGAAATCGACTGGAATTGCGAAAAGAATTTAGAGGCCATAGAAAGTGAGCGTGCACGTCGAGCACTTTTGAATAGCACTACACCGACGACACTAGCTCGACCACAACCCAGCGTACGCACAGAACCTCGGGGGCGCAATACCGTCTTCATTGAGGGTGGCACACATGCGCGCGAATGGATCACCGTGGCGGTGGCATTGAATTGCATTTATCAATTAACCGAGAAACATATGCGGAATTATGAGTTGTTGCGTAAATTGCGTTTCATCATTGTGCCGCTCGCAAATCCAGATGGCTACGAGTATACGTTTGTGAAGAATCGGCGTTGGCGCAAAAATCGACGACCCATAAAGCATTCTCGTCACATTGGCACCGATTGTAATCGTAATTATGATTTTCACTGGGAAGATGGACCGTCAAAGAGTGGTCGTAATACGTTCAAGGGTGTGAAACCGTTCTCGGAACCAGAGACACGCGCTATGCGCAATATTCTGCGTAAGCAGAAGGATAATCTTTTATTCTTTTTGTCATTGCACTCATATGCCGAGAGTATCATGTATCCATGGGGCTATAGCAAGTGAGTCGTCTTCACATTCGTTGTTTTTGGGTATAATAAATATGATTGGTGATTTTCAGCCGTGCTCCTTCTATACTATTTTGTGTTGTTTTCCATCAAATTGAGGAATCTACAGTTTCAATTGCAGCTTGCTTGATTAACATTCTTTGGAAATTTTAGCCTGATTTAATCTTCTTTCATTTCTATTTGCGAGCTTCTACGTCTTTCATCTTTCAAATCCTGATAAGATTGTAGAGAATAAATTGCTTTCTGTAGACTATCTGTTGAGCAAGAAAGATTGGTTAACAGTCTTTGAGTAGAGCGAGCTTTAATACTTTCATATTTCAAGCTTTTTCAAGTAAAACGAGTTGGGAACTCCACACGAAATCCACTTACGAATGAATTATTTAAATCGTACTCTTCTAAAGCGTTCCCTTTTTTAAACGAGTTTTTAATTCCTCTGTCTCTCTGTCACTCTAATGAAATTGCGACAATTTATTTTTATTTCTTTTCCTCACTCCCTTCATCTAATTGCAGAGATCTACCTGAGACGTGGCAGAAACTAGAGAAATTAGCCTTAGCTGGACGTAATGCTATAAAATCGTACAATGGACGACATTATCGTGTCGGCAGCATAGCCAAGTGTGTGAATAATTTGAATTTTTAAATGAAAACTGTAATTACATTATTCCACTTCTGAATATTTGAATATTTCTTCAAATCGACAGATTAACTAAACGCCGCATATCCGGTTCAATTGTTGACTATGTCTTCGGCGTAATAAATGTACCATTAGCCTTGGTTATGGAATTGCCGTCGCATGCTTTGGGTTTTCAACCGCCGGCAGAGTCCATCAGTCCCATCGGTCATGAGAGTTGGTTTGGCATAAGGGAGATGTGCAAAACGGCGTATGATTTAGTGCCGCAATTTCCGGGTTTGGAAGAAACAGCACACAATAACAAGCTGCTTGTTAGCGGTAAGTCAACGCTGCAATGGGCAACGCCAAAAACAACGACAACAGTTAATAAACCAACAATTTACAATGGGCTTACTATGTTCACAACGAAATCTGGGGATTTGCTGAAGCAGCGCAATATGCCGGTCAAGTGTTAAACAAATTGCTGCTCTAACATAAATTAATTAAATAATTTGTAATACATCATTATTTCGATAAGAGACATTAAAATTAGCAAATAGTGTGGAAATGCAAGTGTGTGTGCTTTATTAACTGATAGACGCATGCGCGTCGTACTCATTTGAGAATGTGAATTAATAATTTATTTTCATTTATAACAGATTTTTTTGCGTAAAAATTTCTTAACAACATTCTAAATGTTTTACCATAATTTTCATAGAATAAAACATCTGCCTGACAACCAAAATTAATGTGAAACACGAAAAGTTTAACCTCTTTAATAAGAGTAATTTTATTTATTTTTTTTCTTGTGCAATTTTCTTTTGCCACTTGAAAATGTTTAAATGTACAAAACATACACAATTTCGCTTTATTTAATTAAATCAATGCTTTATGCTTTTACGCTTTGCAATACACAACATAGTTAGTAAATTCATAGTTTACATGTAATGATTTTGTGATGAGAAAAAATAGTTTATAGAATATATTAATTTTGAAATTAATTGAAAGAACAAAAATAGTTTGGAAATGCGGTTGTACAAGGGGTGTCAAATTCAGTTTTGTGCCAATAAAATTTGGTATCTGTATGTATTCTGTATGCATATATATCTATCGCTGAAATGTAGTGCCCAAACAAACATTCACCGCTAAATCGTTAACTTTAACGAACTATTTTATGTTATTATTATTATTATATCTATTGTAATTATTCTGCATTCTCCGCCCGAGTTGAGGGCTCCTCTCTTGGTGCGGCATATTTTAAACGCAATTTTTCGTATGTTTTGCGATCCTTTAATAAATAAAAAAAAATGTTTATTGATTCTGTGAATTTCAAATTCAAATTTATTTAAGTTTTCTCACCTGCGCACTAACTGAGGGTCGTATAAGCTTCAGTGCGGTATCAAAATGTGCCTTGCGCACACGCAGGTCGGTTGCATCGGGATTGTTTATCGACTCTTTCAAGGCCAACATTGAGGCTTGCCGCACCAGCCCAGCCAGATCGGCGCCCGTGTAACCATCGGTGCTTGAAGCTATAGCAGTGAAATCGACATCATCTGCTAATTCAGGACGTGTGCGGTTCTGTGGAGAAAAAAATTAAAATATGATAAAAAAAAAATTAAAAAAAAAAATTTTTTTATGAAGAACTTTTCTAAAAAGTATACCGTCTCACCTTAGTTGTCGCTTGCAATATTTCGGCGCGTTCATCTGTATGCGGCAATCCTACATATAAAATGGTATCCAAACGTCCGGGACGCAATATAGCCGGATCAATTATATCCGGCCGATTACTGGCTGCTAGTATGTAAACGCCTTTACGATCTTCAACACCATCCATTTCGGTAAGCAATTGGTTAACAACACGTGTGCCTGAACCACCTTCATTCGTATCTGAACGTTTCGGGCATAACGAATCGAATTCGTCGAAGAAGATGACGCAAGGTGCTGAATTGCGTGCACGTTGAAAGCAAGCACGTACGGCACGCTCACTCTCGCCCACATACTAAAATAAAAATAAAGGCAAAAAATCAAACTTATGACATGTTTTTTTTTTTTTTAAATAACTTATATACTAACCATATTCATTAGTTCTGGACCCTTAACTGATATAAAATTAATGCCAGCCTCATTGGCTATAGCTTTGGCAAGTAAGGTTTTACCACATCCTGGCGGTCCACACAACAATACACCAGACGGTGCGTTTAAACCTAAAGTTATTAATTTTTCTGGGAATTTAACAGGCGCTAAAACGGCCAACTGCAATTCTTCGCGTATATCTTGTAATGAACCGACATCGGCCCATGTTACGTCCGGTACAGTTATGAAGCCTTCACGTTTGGAGGACGGCTGTACAACTTTAACCGCCTCCATAAAGTCTTCTATGGTGATGCAAAAGTCTGCGGCACATGTTAAATCTGTTGGCGGATTGTCAAGCCAATTTAGAAGTTCTAAAAGTGATGGTTCCGATACATTTGGAGCGTCCGTTGGTTCCGATGAGGATTCTCTTGTTGTTGGTGTTACATTTGTATTTTCACTCGCTTTAGTTTGATCTGCTGAGGAAACTACTTCTGTAGTTTTCTCGCTACTATCTGGTATTTGTACATTTGTTGTATTGGTTTCATCTTCAATTTTGGCTGCCTCATCACCCTCATCAACTTCCATGGCTTCTGTAGATTTCTTTTCTGTAGTTGACACATTGTCAGTGGCGGTGGTGCCATTGGTGTTTTTCTCTGACATTTGCTCAACATCTGCGGCATCATCTTTTATTTCACTATTCGATTCAATAGCTTCTCCTTCTGTTGCTTCTGTTGCTTGTTTCTGTTCATCATCTACCTTGGTATTTGCATCAATTGAAGCTTCGTCTTTGCCATTTTTGTTTTGTTCATTTTGTTTGGTGTTTGTGTCTGTGCTTTCATCGGCTTCATCATCCAAATCGACTATGGTAATGTTTCGTTGCGATTCCAATTGGAAAGCTCGTATATATTCTGAGCACCTGTTAAGCAGTTAATTGAAGTTATTAGTAACGCATATATATATATATATATATATATTTATATAAGTATGATTTGCAGTATTCATGATGTACATACTTCCTCTTTACAGCGATGGTTGCAGCACGCGAAACTAACGCTAATAGATCGGCGCCCACATAGCCCGGTGTCAGTTCTGCTATTTTATCAAAGTCACACTTTGAATCCACGGATAGACCGTAACAGATAATTGTCAGTATATCCTTGCGGTCTTTACGTGTTGGAATGCCAATAGCCACCTCATGATCGAATCGTCCAACTCGCCGCAAGGCAGGGTCCAGCACGTCTGGACGTGTCGTGGCGCCAATTACTAACACATTTTGCCCCTCTTCGGTCGTTTTAAGTGTATCCAAACTACTAATCAACTGTGACACAATGCGACGTTCCATATCTTTTTGTGCCATTGATCGATTTGATGAAATCGCATCAATTTCATCAATAAACAAAACACTTGGGGAATAAATAGTCGCCTGCTCAAATACATCACGTATACGTTCCTCAGATTCGCCAGATACACCAGCAATTAACTCAGTGGCGGCGACCTCAATCAGCGGTAGATTTAATTGCTAGAAATATTTTGATTTACTTTTTATTTAGTTCAATATTCTTTGAAATGTGTATATAGTTACCCCAGCAATGGCATGAGCTAGTAAAGTTTTACCACAACCCGGTGGACCATGTAGAAGTAACCCTCGGGGTGGCATTAAACCCAAAACAAAATAAATATCCGGCGATTTAATGTGCATTAGAAGTTCACAAAGTTCTTTCAATGTTTTCTCCATGCCTCCAATATCCTGGAAAGTTTCGCGTGATTTACGCAATACAACTTCCTTCTTAAATTTCCGTTGGCGCAGCTGATTAATTTGATTTGATGATCCTGAAACGTTAGCATCGCTGCCCTGTTGATAATTAGATAAGCGATTAGCGCGTTGCATTTGTTGTTGTTGTTGGATTTGTTGACGTATATGTTGCGGCTGCTGTTCGGTTTGGCCCCTTTCATACAACTGTGAAGTTCTATCGTTCCTTTCTAATGATATTAAACGCATATTCAAATTGGCGTGTGTATATTCGGGAGATATTCCTCCGTTCGACTCCAACTTACGCTTTTTATTCGGCAGTTGTTGTTGATCTGTGGACTCCGGAAACTCGTGACGTTTCTGAGCCCCAAGTGTTGATTCTGTGTTGGTAGAATTAGACGAACCCTTAGATGATTCTGCTGGTACATTGCCTTTTGAGAGAATAACACCGGAAAAAGACTTGGTTGTACTGGATGCATTGTTTACTGTTTCATAAACGGGAGGAATCATATCAGTAAGTGTTATTATATTATTTGATGTTTTTCTTTCGTTAAATTTACTCACTGCCATCTAATAATTTGCCATTTGTACAATTATCATCACCGCTATCATCATCGCTACTGATATCAATAGCTTCACTTGCAGACTGCTTTGTTGTGGTAGGCTTCGATACATTAGGCTTTGGTTTTTGATAAAGATTATTCATTAGATTGTTCATCAAATTGCTAGACACAGAATCCTTCAAGACAATAAAAGCTACATTTTATGAACAAGATCAAAATTAAGCATCCCACTCACATCCATAACTTCCAGATCAGAACCGTCAGAATCATCACCGCTGGAAGGCTGACTTTCCAAGCCATAACTATGCGATACAATGCGATAAGCTACAAAACCGTGTGATCTTTATTATTTGTACTACTAAATATCGAAGTATGAATTACTCACCCTGCTCAACCAGAGCTCTAAAAGGCGCTTGTTTGCGGCGAGTATACTCAGGATATCGCTCCATCAACTGTCGTGTCATCACGCTAACATCCAAAAACTTTTTGTCTACATTTTCTTCTAAATACTGTAAAAGAAATTCAACTTATTTGTTAGTTCACTAAATCACACTAAATATTAAATAAACTCGTTTTGGTAGCCGCGAACCGATGTTTGAAGCCCTCAAAACATAACCTCAACATTTTTCTTAAACTAAACATTTGAGCTAGGCAATAATTTTGGACATATACCTGCTTAACACGATTGATTATTAAGGGATCATGCAATATAGGTTTATTTTTCTTCATTTCTATATTTTTCTCTAAACGGCCGTGAGCAGCTGAAAAATTAACAAAGTTTAGAAAAAATCCCGACGCCCGCTACTATCGTATTAAAACCAACAGCGTTGCCAAATGGTTTTCGCAAAATAAAAACCGAAATACATAGCTTCCCAAAGAAAGCACGCCAAATACATTATTAACTCGGTCAATCATTATTCGCATACCACATACATGCCGAATTATTTAAATGAAATTTTTATTGGATTCCACATGTGGCACTTACATCATACCTTCTATTCAATATTTTATAAACATTTATTAAAAGCTTTTACTTTTCCTGCACTTTCAAATGAATCAAACAAATTTAGCAACGAATCAGAGAACTGTCAAATGACTCGCCGTAGAAAAGATAATTCGTGTTGGTAGTTGAGAGGATGAACAAGGTAATTCACGATCCCATGGAAAAGCCGTTTAGCCGTTAGTAGCAAATATGGCAGCGCTACAGTTATCGACGGCAAATTATCGCAAACTTTAAGGCAAGTTACACATGATAATAATTTGATATTCTTAATTATTGTAATGAGCAGATTTAAAAATAATACACTCAAGAAGTGTCGCGCAGGGGCTCATTACATGCTTTACATACGTTGGGCATCTCGAGGTCAAGTTTGAACAAGTCGGAATTCAGTCGAGTTATAATTATAATTGTGCCAGTATTACCCTGGATAGCTCAAAACCTTCGTTTGCGATGAGTATTGATTAAATTCCCAGGTCCCCGGAAGTGAGTTCAAGTAAGTGTTCACAGACTCTTAGCGAATGATACTTAAAGCCTGTCCAGAGGTTCTTGTATACGTGGCTAGATGGAGTCGAGTACTCCTTTCCTGATGTTCATACTTTGTGGTTCAGCTTCCATTAAATGTCTGGTCCAAAAGATGGTGTGCTGACATACTTTTTCCTCCTCGTCTCGCTAGTCCCGGCATACAAGTCGGAGCATCGTAATTTTCGACTTGGGTGTTGCGAGCAAACGTTTCGTTGTTTTTCCCCCAGGTGCTGCCAACTAGCCCTTTGAGGATTTTTTAGGCAATTGCAGTTTTCTTTGGGGTGAAAGAGTGCGGGCTATCGAATAAGACTCCTAACAACAATACGTTGTTAATTTGTTAACGAATGCTTTTAAATTTCATATAAATTTATCGATGGGATTTGGCTATTTGTATGTTATGTATATATGAATATTTGAAAGTAAATTTGTTTGTTTCAAACATTGATCCTTAATAGCTTCATATACTTGTAATTACCGTAGAAGAAATTGTAATTTCAATACATTCTTAAAAAAAAAAATGTCATCTTTGTCAATAGCATAGGCGATAGGTATCGGTACTCACGGAATGTATCGATAAACTTGAGACTATAATAATATCGTTTTATCACAATGATACATTAGAAGCGTTTCACATCACTTGCAAAATATAAATAAATAAATCGATTTGCTGTTCGAAAAATTCTATAACAATGGGTGGATGTCGTTGTGTGTTTCGTAAGTGCCCTGTGGGGACTTCTCAACATCCTGGAATGCATTTCTTTACATTTCCGGTCAATAATAAGGAACGTTACAAACGGTGGCTTACTAATGCCGACACAATGCATTTTTTGAAAATGCCATTGTCCTTTCAAAAGAATCGAGTTGTTTGTGCTAGACACTTCCGCGATGAATGCTTCAAAAATTATAAAAGAGATCGCTTAAATCCAGGAGCTGAGCCTACACTCATCCGTCTAAATGATGAACTGGCTTTGGACTACGCAGAAGTGTCGGAGACAGGTTGCCCTGAACTAATTAAAACACCAAAGACTACAATGAAACATTTGATACCACCACCTACATATAATTTTCCATTTTCATTTCATGACAATTTAAATGTAAATGATTATTTAGAACAAAATAAAATTGTTTTATCAATATCTGTAGAAACTGAAGAACTTCAAAACAAGCCAAAGAGGAGCCGAAATGAAACAACTAGCACGGAAAGTAAAAAACAGGCGAAAAAGATTAAGATTTTAAATTCTACTGCCGTTGAACCCGAATCTTCACCATCGATAATTCAAATAGAATTGAACGATGGTCACACAATGTTAAACATTGATCTAGATTCGGGTGAATACATTCAAACAAAAGAAGTGGTTGAAGATGACGATGAGGAAGATGAAGAATTCGACTTGGGAAGATTTGAAGAGTTCATAAACGGAGAAACGGATGAAAAAGAAGATGTGACAGAGTCTGTACAAAAGGCAGAACAAGTTGACAACGTGACTGATGAATTGTTAGCCCGTATTAATAAGCTGGAAAACGAATTAAAGGAATCGAGAGATGCACTGAGATGTAAAACAACCGAATTAGCTCAAACTAAAATTGAACTGAAGAAAGTTAAAAGTGAGCTTGATAGTTTATCGGAAAACCACGAAGAATTATCTAAAGACTATAAAAAGTTGGTCGAGATCAATAAGAATTCATGTAACCAAATTCAGAAGTTGCAACAAGATAAGACCAAATTAGAAAAGAAATGCTCGAATTTAGAGAAGCACGGACAAAACAAACAAATTGATGCTGTATCAACTAGTCAAGTGTCAACACCGTCAACGACAAATGAAATTTGCACTACCAATAGTCGACAGCACGCTACACCAAGCGCCAACCCACCTATTACCTTAACAAAAGCACAACTTTTCAACGGTGTTAAAAAATATACCTCATCATCTATGCTTGCTTTGTTACGTATGGAAATGTTCGGAGGCGCGGAACGCGAATGGAAACCAGACGAAAAGCGAGTGGCAATGGACTTGCTACAGATGGGTGATGAAATATACAAATACGTTAATGATGAGTGGCGATTTCGTTTACCAGCTTTGAGTGAGGTACGAGAATGGCTTGCAGACGTAACGAATGACAATGAGGATGACGAAGATCTTTGAAATTTAATTAACTAAAAAAAGTTTATTACACATATTGATTAAGATTGCTTAGTTTATTTATAATATTCATTTTTTTCTACTCATAATTTATATATGTACATGTAATGTATTAAAAGATCTTTAGAGCGTTGATGTATCATTATCGTACACGTTTGCTACCGGAGTCTCCAAGTTGCATATAATTGATGTCGACTTAAAATACAGTATTCAAAAAAATAAAAATTTTAAATAAAATACAAATATACATAATTTATTTATAATTTATATAAGGAAGTAAATCGATGAATACCTGCACTTCTGTAACGCATATGTTCTGCGTAGATGCATCACATAAACGTCCTGTCGGACACTGACCAGTCACATCAGTCGGACGCGTTGCACCGAAACAAAAAGCAAATGTATTCCGACTCGTACATGCGAACACTTGGTTTTCATTGCATAAACCACAACTAGAAGTGTCACCACAACTGACGGTAGCGCCATTGCTCTGAAAGCAAATATTTGGTTGATCCGAGCAGATAAGGCCATCCGCGCAATGAAATATTTGATCTGTTATAGGCACGTTACCTGTGGGGAGTGTTAACATTTTTTTTTTTTTTAACCAACCATTAACTAAGGTGTGTTTAAATAGCATTTTTATTTACATACCTCCATAGCACAGATAAAAAGATGTTTCATTAATACAAGCAGCACTATTACTCTGACAAACGTTACACTGCTGACCGCTGACGTACCAAAAACTCAGCGAAAGGATAAATATTGTTAGCTTAATAGGATTTAAAAGAAATAAGTGTTAATGTAAAAATACATATGTATGTATATCTAAGGTGTGTTGTACTGCTTACAAATATCTGATGCTTTTTACACATTTTGTTAATTGAGTTCTCAGGAAATATCACGAAAAGATGGTTTAAACGCGACTAATTTGCGTACGCTTATGAGCTTCAGCTTTTTATAAAATTTCTGAAGACTAAGCAGTAGCGTTTATCTTCAAATATCATTGCCAAATTCCTAAACAAGTGCTATCTTATGCGAGATATCTAAAATATTTATATGTTTGTACATACATATGTATTGTATTATGTAGATATGTACATGAGTATACATGCGTCTTATAATCTTGCTTTAAACAAATTATCTAATAGTAAAAAATACCTTTTATAATATTCGGTATACACTAAAATATCTATGCATGTATATCATATACATACATACATATGTGCAGGTACGCAGATATGCGTGTATGTATGCGAATTTTTGAAAAACGTGCCAAAATGCCGTTATAGTTGATTTCCTTTTAGAACAAATATGGCACATACATACATACATACTGTCTGTAGATTATGCAAAATGGATGTAAAGATTTTTGACCTTTTGGTGTATGCTTTAAGATAAATGTGAAAATTAATAAATAAACATTGGGTAAATGTGCTAATTACTGGAGGATTAACTTTTTTTCAACTTCATGCTCAATTTCCTTTGATACTATCATTACAGGATCTTTAATTAATTCTAAATCGTATTTGTATTAGTGAGCGAACTTTTTTTTTAATGAACGAACAACAAAAATATAATAAGCGAATACCCAATTAACAGTAATTTTTATTTAAAATTAATAGAATTTATTAAATATAAATAAATATATGTATACATATACATATTTATTGCATTACTACATACATATTACAACAAAAAATAAACAACTAATTTATGTTGAGCTCCGATTTATCTCTGAAGCTCCCTCACCAGTGGCCTCCTTCATATAAATTAAAAATAAAGAATTGGAGTTCGTTTTGTATTTATTACAAACATCCAGCTTCGAACGGTTCCTAAACATAGAGGAGTAGTTCCTCGCAACTACACTTCCAGGGAGGCAATAGATCTTCGCCACAACTTAAATAGGATTATACCCATAAATAGTACCTCAGGCACGACCTTCCAAGCGTGAAGTATATACTCAATTCCTCTAAATATCAGATCTAATGTTTACCCTGCGGGGTAGGGGTTCAAGAATTTTTCCGCTTTCGGAACTTTATACCGTAACGAACTGGATTTTTAACCGGCCAAGTTTTTTCTCACTTTTGATTATTTCTTTGATTAAGGTTAAAGGTCGTGTTTTCATTTCACCGTTTCTGGCATTTTTTCCGTTTAAAAGATCTTGGGAAAGAGACTTAGGGATTTTGTAGATATTATCACACCACATTCTCTTTATTAGGAACTCTCTTTTTCCGCCAGCCTATTTATTATTTATTTGAATAAAAATTTGAATTAAATATAATTAAACAAAGGTCTGTCTGTAAGAAATATTTTTTCGTGAATTCTCAGTTACCGGACACACTGTTCGGACTGTTTAAGCGGGTGGGGAAGAATGTGAAATGTTGCAAAAAGTTGTGTTCTTTACCAAATGACATAGGAGGCACCTGACGCTGCGCAGACGCCAATCGCAGGGAGCATGGATGGGAAGACGCAAACAGATCAGATAATTAGATAACTGATCTGGACCTTACGAAGGTCCTATGTATTCAGCGAGCTGTTTGGCTTTTCAAAATTTGTTATGTTGGTTAAGCGTCTAAGCGTTGGAAACATGCAAGCCTTCGAGCGTCTTACCAAGCACGGTGGACCTTCGGAAGGGTATTCAGCCTTCCAACTTTTGCAAAAATGTTGATGCAACGTCATCGATTAACTACGGTGACAGGATTTTCATTAAGATCTACTTCTGGTGGAGCTCGAAAATATCCACCTACCAAAAAATTACCTGGAGTTAACGGTTCAAGGTAGGAGGATTCATTTGACGCAAGACTTAATGGCCTCGAGTTAAGATATGTTTCGATTCGGCACAATAACGTTGTAAATTTCTCGAATGTATATTTATACATAGGTATATGCCACCTTACTAAAGTGGGTTTTGAACCTTTTTAATACATATTCTCATAATCCACCCAAGTGAGGAGCTGCTGCGGGTATAAAAAAGTTTTAAATTCTGATCTTAGAAATCGGGAAGCTCCAACGAAATTTGACCAACAAACAGACATAGCCTTTTGACATTCGGCAGCCCTTCCCCTATAACTTTTTATATCGAACGGCCATGCAAAATCTACACCAGTGTTTGTAAAGACTCGTGTAAACGTGGTGTGTTCTTTTGGAAGGGCACCTATTAGCTGGGTTTGAACTCATTATTTATAAATTGTGAAAGCGTGATATAAAATTATTAATAGTTTTCTTGTGGTTTGTAAAAAAAAAAACTGTCCGGTTACTACCACACTTACCCTAACTGTGGAGCGCTCTAGAAGCTTTTTTATTGCTTTAGGAAAAATTCAAATAAAATTTCTTCTTAATCTTCCAAAATCGAAAAACACATTTTTATTTATATTTATATGTACAGCATACATATGTACATGTGAATATTGTATGTAATTTATGCTTTAATTGAGTGTTTAGCACTTTTCGTTTACAATGGAGTTATTGAATATATAATTCGTAATTGTTCTATTTTATTTTATTTTTTTGTTTTATTGTGGACATTTTGTGGCTGTAATGCATGTTTTCCGCGCATCACTGTACAATTGTCCTGATTTACAGTTCATGACCAATGAAGTGTAAGTGTTGCCATTGCGTTCACAGTAAATGTAGCTAAAGAAAATGGAGATAGAAATATAAGTATTATTTTTAAAATTTAATTCGAAAAATACCTATATCAAAAGTAAATACTTAATTGTTTGTATTGCAAACTTAAGCAGATTTAAAATATTTGTAAATAACGGGTACTTTTTTCAATAATCTTTTTGACAGCTCACGCTTGAGTCGTGTCCAGTTGTCATGTTATTTACGTTCAGTAATTTTTTGGCATCATTATTAGATGATATTCGACCGAATAGAAAACGTCCAGCACGCAATGAAGAAAATATAGCGGCTGTAGTTGAGAGTGTAGTCGATTCGGCACCGTTCGCGGCAACTCGGACTGACGTATGGAAGGACATATGTCGAGATCTTAAATTGAAAGCGTACAAAATATAGCTTGTGCAGGAACTGACATCGCTTCGCTCTATGGGCTCTTGAAAAGTTCCAAGAAGATCTGACATTTTCTAGCCAAACTTTGTTCAGCGATTAGACCCATTTCTGGCTCAATTGGTATGTAAATAAGCAAAATTGCCGCATTTGGAACGAAGAGCAACCTGAAGAGATTCAAGAGCTGCCATTTTATCTAGAAAACATTTGTCCCACTGGAAACATTGGTCCGTATTACTTTAAAACGTGAAAACGTCAACGTCAATGGCGACCGTTATCGCGATTTCGATTTTCGGTCGAGCTCCTCCTTCAATTTCTGGTGTGAGTCTTGATGCTTTTACAACAAATGAAGAGATCTACAGTTTATCCTAAGCCACCACCGAAAGGTTAATGGATTTATATGAGAAGCTTTTATTTCATCTGAGAAATACACCCGTTGGGCTCGGTGGGCATTCCCTGCCGATTGGCAAATTACTGGAATCAATGATTTTTAGTCAGTGAAACGTCCAAGCTGATTGCGAAGCAGTTTTGGTATTGATTCTCAAATTATATTCCTATGTCTGTCAGTCAGCTAAAGTCTCAAAGGTCATCTATACACATAACAATCTATGTTACAATGTCCATGACTGAATCCTTTTAATCCTTGAACACAAGCACTTGTCTCTTACCTTTTACAAAAGCCAGGATATGGTATTTGGAAATAAGCACTAGACACACCGGCCGTCTCGCATGCATTTAATGGATTGACCGTAGCAGCTGGCGTCGCTGGGCTAGTAGGTTGCGGTGTTACTGTTTCCTCAATGTTGCACGCACTCACTTCGAACTGTAAATACTTGTTTCACTAATTTTCATAACCACCATTGAATCTACTTACGTAATCAAGTACAGATTGTGGCGCACACACTTTTTTCAAATTCTGCTTAGAGACCAGTTCCTCACTGCACAACTGACCAGTATTGCAGGACAGGGGATTAGAAGCAACATTTCCTTTGCATATGGCAAATTGCGTTGAGCTAAGACAAATTAGGTCTCCATCATTCTTGTTAGTACAACTGCTACATGCTGTATTTGTCCCACTGGAACAAACTGATACAATATTCACGCCATCCGGATTTGACTCACATACATTTGATGAATTTGTACAGAATTGATTGGCTGGGCAATTGTAAACTTCCTCATCTATTGGCGCAACTGTAAGAACATGGAAAATTATTATGGAAAACACATGGGAGGATATTTTAAACACTTACTTGTCGCCGACTCCTCATAGCAAATTATGTAGCTGGTCTCATTTACGCACTGAACAAAATTTGAATCCATACAAGCCCCACATTGATCTGCGGCATTAACTGGAATCAACGGCGCAATAGCAAAAACTATGCACAATGTTAACAACTGTGAAAGAAAAGTAATATTTTTTTAATAAAAAATTCCGTTTGCCCAGTTAATGCACTCAAAACTACATATTAGGTCAAAGGTAAAAAGTTCTTTCGGTTTTTATCTAAAAGATGGCGTTATTGTCCATAGTACTAGTGTTACGTGTCGCATCATATCATACTATACGGCGCTGAAAACGTGTTTATTCGAGCTAAAAGTTTGTCTTTGACAGTTTTTCGATTGATTGACTCAGTACGTTGGGAGCGCTCGTCAAAGATGGACACCAGCAAAGAGAAAATTCGCTATATTTTACAATTTTTCTTCGATCAAGGCGAAAAAGCAGCCAAAGCGGCTGAAAAAATTAATTTAGTTTATGGGCCCGATACTGTAGACGAACGTGTAGCACAAAAGTGGTTTGCTAGGTTCCGTTCCGGTAATTTCGATGTCAAAGATGCACCATGCGTCGGGAGGCCTGTCGTCGAAAATTGCGATAAAATCATGGAAATAGTGGAAACAGACCGTCACGTGAGCACTTATTTAATTGCTGAGGAACTAAAGATAAGCCTGAAAACCGTTTGGATTCATTTGCATAACCTTGGATTCAAAAAGAAGCTCAATGTTAGGGTGCCACACGAACTAACGCAAATAAAACAGGATGGACCGAATTTCCATCTGCGAATCGCTGCTGAATCGCAACAAAATCGACCCATTTCTGAAGCGTTTGGTGACTGGCGATGAAAAGTGTATCTTTTACGACAACGTCAAGCGAAATCGGTCGTGGTCGAAACGCGGTGAGCCGGCGGAAACGGTGGCCAATCCAGAATTGACGGCCAGGAAGGTTTTGCTGTGTGTTTGGTGGGTTCGGCAAGAAGAGCTGCTCCCCTATGGCCAAACGCTCAATTCGGTTCTCTACTGCCAACAACTGGACCGCTTAAAGGCAGCACTCATCCAGAGGAGGTCATCTTTGATCAACAGAGGCCGAATTGTGTTCCATCACACACGTATTTGGTGATGCGCCAGAAGCTCGTCTATCTTGGAATTAGCATTAACACCAAAAACAATATCAACCGTGAAATCCAACGCAGAATCAATTTCGCCAACAGGTGCTACTTTGGACTAAGTAGGCAATTGAAAAGTAAAGTCCTCTCTCGACGAACGAAAACCAAACTCAAGTCAAACAAGTCGCTCATCATTTCCGTCTTCATATATGATGCAGAGGCATACACGATGACAGACAACACGTCATAAGTTGCCGTTAGAAGTGCTCGAGGCAAAAGTTTTGCATAAGATTTCTGGTCCTTTACGAGTTGGGAAAGGCGAATACCGCAGCCGTTTGAACGATGAGATGTACGAGGTATGCGGTGACATTGACGATTGAAGTAAGACCTCCACAGCGTGGGAAAGGTCAGGTGTAGGGCGATCTGGTTTCACTTGCTTTTTCCAACTGGCGCAAAATAGCGAAGAGAAAGAACAAATGGCGCACTATTGTTAATTTAGCTATAATCGTGTAAGCGGTGCCTACGCCTTTTTACTTCCTTTCCTTTTGGTAATTTACTTTAGTTTTTAAGAAAACAAAAAAGTCTAAATTCGAATAAAAGTAAAGAGCAACTAAGTCTAAGTGAAATATTGAAGCTTCATGAGTAAAACAAAAAATCTCAAACTAAAACGGCAGCGGGAGCCGAGTGGTTAGCATTGCATACTGACATTCGCAAGGCTTGGTCGCCCCTCGGCAGGGAAAGTTCACCCCTCCGAGTGTATTTCGGATATGAAATAAGGTCTCCTCGTAAATGAACCATCAGCCTTTCGGAGGCGGCTTGGAAAAACACCAAGACGCAAAACCACGAATTGGAGGAGGAGCTTGGCATTGGATTTTGTTTTCTATTCACAAATCTTCGAGTTATTTGAATAGAAAACGTTTGTATCTCATACACATAGGCTTGAATTACATTTCTACGCTGAAATTCTAGAATCAGATTCAGTGCATCAAAAACGTTAGGAGAATATAACACTGTTCTGGCAATTATTGAATTTCCTTAGTATTTCTGCTTCATAGAAATTTAGGCGAAAAAAATGATCGTCCTTTAGTTGTTAACTTCATCAGAAGCTCAACGTCACACATATCTTTCGGCAGCTAGAAATATCTACAAATAGCACTAAAGTTGAACACGAAAGGCTTTTCTTGCAAGAAAAATAACTACGGTATCCTTTTTTCATGGGCAATATTTTTCACTAGCACTTACTTTGCTCAACATTTTTATAATTGTTATTTTTGTTTAAATATTGAAATTTAAGTTTGTTTTTTCTTTAAAACTCCGTTCACTACACAAAATTCTACTCTCCGTGTGATTCGTATGTGACTGTACTAAATTGAGGAAATCTCATCCTATTTATATCTAACAAATCATCCATAAAATCTCGTTCGACATTTATCTTTATGATTTAATTTATTTGTTAAATATAAAAGTGTGTACATACATACATACATATTCACAGAGCTTACAATAATCTATTTAACGGTTATATTTTTGTTTTAATTTGGTACTTGTTGTATAATTCTAGTTGAGAAAAAGCCTACTAACAAATTAGAAATTTTTAATTATTTGTGTAATAAATTTTATATTGCAACGACTTACTGACATATGTGTATTTGTATGTACAAACAAGTAAAATGAGATGCGGAAGAAAAGTACAATGTATGTACATATGTATAGTAAATGAATCTTTCGAAATGTAGTTATCAAATATTTTTCAAAAATTCTCAACAGTCAGATTTTGTTTCAGGCAATTGTGAAAATTGTGAAAAAGGAGCGCTTAACAACCGCACAGCACGCCAAGACTTACTGACTTCGGTCTGGAGTTGTGATCGGACTTTAGTTCGTTCTTTCAAAACGACAACGGCGAGACTGTCACTGTCAAATGGGATCGTTATGTTCGTATGATAACCGACTATTTTTGGCCTTCAATTGAAGAATATTACTTGGAATATATGTACCTCTATGGTTTTAACAAGTCGGTGCCACCTGCCATACAACATGAGCGAATATGGTTTTGTTGCGAGAGAGATTTCCCGTCCAAAAATGTGTCAAAAATTGTTCGAAATCCACTTCAAACGGATCGAAATTTGCAAAAAATTAGCGATGCGGTCATTTCAATGATGTATGTAGAACTTTACATAAGCATTAATTCGTGCGGTTTTCTAAGAGAGGGCTCTACTAGTATTATTTCGCGCCGTGTTCCTATGTGGCTATATTCATTTCAAAGGTCCTGTCATTTCGCGTCGTTTTCAGTAGATGTATGTCATTTGTTTTAGCGTGAACAACAATTTGTTTCATTCATTTGAAAATGCCGAAATTTGTACAAGATAAAGTGTTTTTGCGGGGAGTTCTTCTTCATTACTTTAACATGAAGAAAAGTGCTACCGAAAGCCATCGTATTTTACTGGACGTTTATGGTGACCATGCTTTAGCCGAACGAACGTGCCAAAAGTGGTTTGCACGGTTTAAAAGTGGCAATTTCGACGACGGAGAACGACCCGGACAGCCAAACAAATTTCAAGACGAAGAATTGGAGACATTGCTCGTCGCAGTTGCATGCCAGACGCAAGAAGAACTTGCAAAAGTATAAGGAGTTGATCAAGCAACCGTTTCCAGACGATTAAAATCATTAGGATTTATACAGAAGCTTGGAAATTTGGTGCCTTATGAATTAAAGCCAAGAGACGTCGAACGTCGATTATGCATGTCGGAAATGTTGCTTCAACGCCACCAAAAGAAGTCATTTTTGCATCGGTTTGTCACTGGCGATTAAAAATGGATTCATTATGATAACCCAAATGGCAAGAGATGGTATGTGAAGCCCGACCAACCATCGACATCCACGGCAAAGCCGAATATCCATGGTGCTAAGGTTATGCTATGTATTTGGTGGGACCACAAGGGTGTGCTCTATTATGAGCTATTGAAATCGGGTCAGCGGATCAATGGGGACCTCTACCGAAAACAATTGATTCGTTTGAAAAAGGCCATCGCGGAAAAACGACCAGAATATGCGACCAGACACGAATCAATAATTTTTCGTCCCGACAACGCTCGGCCACATGTTGCAAGGCCAGTTAAAAACTATTTGGAAAACTGTGGGTGGAAGTTCTACCTCACCCACCTTATAGCCCAGACATAGCACCTTCCGATTACCACTTGTTCAGATCAATGCAGAATGCCCTCACCGGAGTGCGCTTCACTTCAGAACAGGGTATCAGAAATTGGCTCGATTCTTTCTTGACCTCCAAGCCGGAACAGTTTCTTTGGGATGGGATCCACAAAGTGCCAGAAAGATGGGCAAACATCGTAGCTTCCGATGGACAATACTTTGAACCTTAAATATATAACAATTTTTTCACAATAAAGTCTTAATTTTCGAAAAAAAAACCGCACGAATTGATGCATACACCAATAGATATGTATGTATATAAAATGAGATAATATAAATACAACGATTGACAACGTCTAATAAAATGTTATTATGCTACTTAGTGATAAAAGCTTCTCCCGATTTTTTTTTATGATGATTATAATTGTAAAAACTGGTTATCACTAATTCTTAGAAGATACTCGTATAATAAATTTGTAAGTCTTTTTTAAATATTTGGCTTATTTATGTATCAAGTGAAGGTTAATTTTTAGCAGCAAACAGATTAAGGAAAACAGAATAGAATGATAAAATAAATAATTTCTGCATAATTTCGTGTTTTCGAGTTTGTCTACTTTCCTATTTTGTGTGTTCTTCGAAACTCTGCTTACTCCTCTCATTCTACGTCCGATAAAGGCAAGAAATCCTGGAGAAAATGCTACTACGAGGATAAGACGCGATTTCATATCTTTCCATACGAACAGCTGCTGCTGGCTAAAATGTTTGAAGAGCTTTAAAATGAGCTACAAGGTCTGACAACAGATAAAAGTGTATATGGCTGTTTGCATTTTTTATCACAGTCTATAAACTTTGGTGTTTTATTATAAATGACTTATCATTATCGTCAAATCAGTCATTTAATTTGTTAGTCAAGGTAATGGTAGAAGTGGAAAGGCACATGTTGCAGCGCCGATTATTACTTTGGCCTTCCATGTTTCTTTTGAATTCACTTTGAACTGAAAACTGAAAGCAATAGATGAGAAGAAGTAACATATAAGGTCGTGGAAAATAGGTAGAGTGGTACCGTATATGCTAAACATTGCACAGGAAACAGTATAGAACCACTTGAAAAAGCCGGGTTACACAAGAAGGAGCTCATTGTTTTGGTGCCATATGAGTTAACGAGAAAAGACCTCATGGACCGATTTTGCATCTGCATTCCACTACCGAATCGTAACAAAATCGACGCATTTCTAAAACGAATGGTGACTGACGATAGAAAGTGGATCATTTATAGCAACCACAAAAGAAAACGACTTTGGTCGAATAACTATGAGCCAGCACAAATGGTCGCCAAGTCAGGATTGACAGCCTGGAAGGTTTTATTGTGTGTTTGATGGGATTGGCAAGGAATCGTCCACTCGACTACACAGCTGCCGAACCTGCTAGATCAGCATTTGGACCATTTGTAGGAAGCAATCGCCCAGAAGGCCACAGCTTTGGGCAAACGGAAGGGCAATTGTTTTCCATCGTTACAACGGCAAGCAAAACACATCGATAGTGATACGCCAGAAGCTCCGAGAGCTTGGCTGAAAGGTTCTTATGCATCCAAGTTATAGTCCGAACCTCGCATAACGTGATTACTATCCGTTTCTGTCTATCGCGAAGGATTTGGCCGGAGAAGAATTGAACTCAACAGAAAGAAGTTTATAAAATTCGATTATCTCTAATTTTTTCCAATAGGTACAAGGGCTTCTAGGAAAATGGCAAAAGTTATCGAGCAGAACGGTGTATATTTGACATAAATCGTATAACTCTAGCTATGGTAAAGGTAAATAGAGCCTTCAATTTAATGCAAAAATAATGGTTGACGTTTTACTAGCCCTTAGCCTTATATTGGGCCTTACTCCCATTTCCATTTCTGGTCATTAAAAATACATTATTTAATTAATCGATCACATATATTTAAGTTTCGTACTTTAATTTTCACAAAAATGTTAATAACTATAATTTTTACATTTTTCAATTCATCAATTTATCAATAAATCAAACTAATAAAATGCGCTGTAAAATTACTTGCGCTTTTGTATCAACTCGTTTTATTAATTTATTTATTTAGATTGCATTTTTATGCATGTATACACACGTAACTACATATGTAACATATGCTCATTTTTATAATATGTAGGTATGTGAAGTCATTATAATTTAAAAATATATGTATGTATATAAATAACAAATGAAAAAAAATCAATAGTTTAATTAATAAATGAAAAAAAAATTCAAATAAAAAGTCTAAAACTATTAAATTTACTTTCTTAAAACAATACAAATTACAATAGTAGTGTGTATGTGTGTATATTGTTGCATATAATAGGTACCTGCATACATATTTATATATTTATTTACGCTTGCAAATGTTAAATTAAGTTCATTATTCAAATTATTTGTTTTATTTTAATGGAAAAAAATAAAATAAATAAATACATAAAAATGAAAAAAAAAAAAAAAACAAAATTGAATTGCAAAGAAAAAGTGTATGAGTGTTTGTGTGTGTGTGAATGTGTATACCATAAAGGATATGTGTATCAATCCGTATGTATGTATGTTTATGTATTTGTTAATTGCATTTCACTTTTTCATTAAGCCATTATACATATACAATAAGCACTCTTTTTTAATATTCTTACGGCTTCAGTTTTGAAACTGAAAAACTTAAATAATTCATTATTTGAAATAATTTAATAACTTTTTTTTTGTCAACTTATGCCTACTTTTAAATTATAAAAAAAAATAGTTATGGATTAAAAAATATATTATATTATATTAGTAGGTATATTATATTATATAAACAAACTAATATGTTGCACAATATTCAATTTTAAATAATTATAAATTTTAGGTAATAAAATATAATACATTATTACCATACAGGAAAAAACTTAATTCAATTTTTTTTTCAACAAAAAAAAATTGTTTCTTTTCTTTTCTTTATTTCAAATAGCGTTAGCATGGCATTATTAGGTTTATTATGAGACGAATAATATTTTAAATTAAATATTATATAAATTATTTAAATGTTTAGAGCGAGTGGCGTATAATACAGTGAAAATAATACAATAACGCTTATGAAAGATATTTTTAAATTAACCGATTTACAGAAATAAAAAAAATTTATGAAATTTGTCATACATACATATATAAACGTACTATGATTCTAATAAAGTGCTTTTCAAGTCTATTAGACGCTGTTTGTTTTATTAATTTTTAGAAATTATTAACCCCGTTCACACTATAAAATACTCAGATTAGTGCTTAATTTCAACAAAAAAAAATTAAATAAAAATAATTGCAAAAAAAATAAACCTTTAAAAATCAGTAAATACTGTTAGAAATTAGTTATGAAGCTTTCGAAAATATTGAGAAATTTTCAAATTAATTTGTGTTTTTTAAAGCATAAACGAATTTAAGGCAATATGTTTGCTTGAGGAAAAATAATTTAAAAAAAAACTATAATTAAAAAAAATTTAAAATATCTAAAAAATGTTTTTGTTTCATAAAAACTCATAATTTGAATTTTATAAAATTAATTTTGTTAATGTGCATTGATTTCCAAAAAGAAAAATTAAGTAATTTCCGCATATTTGTAAAAATGACATTAGTCAACTTTTTATACTGTATGAACGCAATACATATATGATTTGAGTCAATAAATACTGAAATAATTTGTTTGAATTTTTAGCGATATCGTTTGAGCCATGATAAAATAATTCAAAGGTAGTTTCATTTAGTCTTCGCAGTCGGCAGCTTGGCTATCTGATGTTAAACATGAAGATGAGAGGCTGACTGGATTTGCCTGTGCCTTTGAATGCCAAACAATCTATCAGTTTTGGGCATATTTACAGGAAATTTTTTAAGCATCCTGACTACTAAATCGTTTCTTGATAGTGCTATAAATTAATTATAAAAATTTCATAATTTCGCTATAAATCGTTTAAATCAATTAAATTTCCTAAAAATTTTTAATTTAATCCAATTTAGTGTCAAAAATTTCGAAGTTAAACTACCTTACAGAATTTTTATATCATGGTATGAACGTTGCTTTATAGAGGTTAGTTGCAGAGGACTAGAAAAAATAAATACTAAAAAAATATTTTACCCCAAAAAAATTCTTATTTTATTAATCAATAGTGAGGGTTTTTGTGAAATCGGCTGTAATTTTTATAAAATAAAAAAAATTAAATGAAAATTTTAGACATTTTGCGCTGTTTTCGTGATGCAGAAAAATATTATCTTATCAACCTTGAAAGTAGGACTTCTAATTGGATTTTTTAAAAATTTGCAAGAACTTTTTTTATAAAATATTTACTAAAAAATTGTGGCACTTTTCGAAAATGAAAAAAAATATTACTTATTTATTATGTATCTCTATAATAAGGCGAAAAAACCAACTTTTCATTATTAGAAAATGGTTCAGCAAAAACATTGGCTTTAATTTTTCTTTAAACTTCTTTAAATAAAAAAAAAAAAAAAAATTATAATTCCTACAGTTGCTAAAATTACTAAAAATATTTTCGAAAGCAATTTTTATTTAAGTTGTTTAATTTTCTTGAACTTTGAAATGCAGAACAGGCTCCACTGAATACACTTAAATACCGCCAAATAGGCTTTTTCTTCTGTACGCAACCGGCAAAAGAACTTTAGTTAGGTTAACGAATAACAACATGCTAAACAACAACAAAAAATTAGCAACTTTTCTTATTTAAGCAATAGCTGACCCGTTGAATAGTGTTGCAAAGTAAAAAAGTAGATACTATTGTGAATGGACCATTGAAAAATCTCAAGAAATTGCAGTCAAACTACAAAATTCAATGATACTTCAAATAAAATTTCGTCGTCTCATAGTTCATACTTTTTTTAAATTATTTTTAACTACAATACATAAATGTATTTATTTAACAAAGATTCTGCGCAATAACTAATTTTATTTGACTTTTGGCTTAAATATTTCACAAACAAACTTTTTTATATAATAATTTGACAGCTGGCATCAGTGTTATAAAGTAAATTGGAAATTTTAAGCCAGTCGGGCGTTCTTTTGCTGGTCGGTTGTATAATAAGAAGCCTTCAGTTAATTGCTTTGCTTAACAAACATTTTTATCAACAACGCAACTAAGCTAAATTTGTATGTATGTATGTATTTTTGGAAATTTAATTTAAAATGATTTTTAATTTAAATAATTATTGTTGTAATTTATATAAATATATATACATATATGTAGGTATGTATATGGAAGCATAATTTACTTTTATATTCTCTGCCATTGCTGAATCAATTTTTATGGAAAACTACTAAAAAAAAATTATTAAATAACTATAAAAAAATTAAATAAATAAGTTGCACTTGTATTGGTACGAGCTTTATATAAATTTTATTAATTTAGGCGCAAAAAGTAATTTATAGAAATTATAAATGAGATTAATGTTTTTTTTTTGTTTAACAAATTATGTATGCATGTATGTACGTACAATTATTAAATTGTTTGTGTCTAATTTTATTAAACATAACATCATTACTGTTTTAATAACATTTTTCTACTCGTTTGCTTGTTTGTTTATTTGTTTTAGTATAATCCGTGTGATAATTTTAGTATGTATGTACGTATGTTTTGTAAATTGAGTGGGTTTATTATCGACCAAAACGCTCTTAAAAACTTCAAATAATTATCTTTATATATTTGTATATATGTATACGTATATTTTTTGTTTTGTTTTTTATATTGTTGGTATATAATGTATGCAGTATATATGTATGCATTTATGTAATATATATATATATTTTAACGCAGTGGGTGACACACACTATACTAAGTATAATAATAATAATAATAATAATAATGATAATGATAATATTAATAATAAAACTTAAAACAGTCATAAAGTGTAATAAAACATTTTAGTATTTCTTTCTTCTTTTTTAATTTGTTTTTTTTTTTTAATTCTTTTACAATCAAAAATATCCCGCAGCCAAAGTGGCGCATATACCTACATGCACAAAATTTTTCTACAGACGCAGCAGCTATCTATGTATGTATTTGTAATGATCATGTTTTTAACGCTCTCTTTTTTGTTTTTGTCTATCTTCCTAAAAATATACACGCACGTACATAAATAATAGTAAGAACATTTTGCTATGCTGCTGTGGTTTTACATAAATGTATTATATATATATAATTTTTGTTGTTTTTTTGTTTTTTATAGAAAATAATAATAACGATTACCTTCTTGTTCTCGTTCGCTCAATAACGAAGTTAATTTTTTTGTATAGGATTTTTGTTATTTGATTTTTTTTACTGTTGTTGTTATTTGTTCTTTTCAAATTAACATTAAATTTGCATTGTAACGCTATAAATTTAATTTAAAATTAATTTCATTTACTTAATTTACTAATTACTCTAATTAGCGCTCCGTTCTCCTCTTTAAGGCGTTGATTCTCCGTTTTGTAAACTTCCAATTGCTATTTGAAATGAAATGAAAAAGAAAGAGAGAAAAGTGAGTGTGTTAATTAATTGTTAATTTTTAATGAAGTCAACAGTTTATTAAGCAACTATAACATAGTGCTGCCATATTTGTAAAAAAAAGAAAATAAATAAAATTCAATTCAATTCAATTCAACGAACATCCAGAAAATTCAATACAAATAACGAATATTTTATTAGAATAATTAATAAACGGCATTGCGAGCGTACGAGCGTTGGTAAAATAGATATTTAGCAGCATTGTTGTAAATAGTAGAGTTAGCAATAGAGCAAAAAAAAATTGTTTAATGAATAAATTTATACCTTGTAAGTAGAATTTTTCGGTAAGCGACTTACAAAAGAACATCAACTCGCTTAAAAAAATGTTCTTACGCTGCAATGTATATGTATAACATATGTCCTTGCATATTCACAAAAAAAAAAAATAGTTTCAGTTATCATTTAGTGGCTCTATAAGCTACAAATTATTAATCTTCCAGTTTTCGCAATGAATAAACAAATTTTTGGTACGTCCTTAAGGATTCGAGACCTTCAAAATTTTAAATTTTTGATAATAAAAAAGAATGTAAGCAGTGAAACATTCAAAGAAAAAAGTCCTTTGAAAGCTCTTTCAGACAATTTTTTTCTGTACTTGCCATAAAGAACAGTGAAACCTTTGACAAATAAAATAGTAAAAATGCCGATTTTTCACAGACATTTTTTTTATATAATTATTCAGGGAAAAAGCATTTTTTGCCAGTAGAGCTGGGCGCACATTTATGTGATTTTATTTCAGAAGTGGAATGAATTGGAAAAATTTAAATAAAATTACTGAAACTGTCACATAAGCTTATTGGGAAGGCCAGCGCGATGGAGACCTGGTTCGACCAACATTCCAAATTTTAGAAAATTAATTTTTTTGATTGCGGTCCCCTCGACAGATAATGCCAAGCCCTCCGAGTGTATTTCTGACATGAAGATCAAAGCTCTTCGTGAAAATCCAATGGTTGTTTCCGAGGCGACTTAGAATAAACTAAAGGTGCTTCCATTTGCGGCTGTTCGCATTCACTTTATGGCAAATTTTGCAGAAAGATCTCTGTTTAACGGCTTAAAAAATCCAACTACCGCAAGAATTGAAGCCGAACGACTATCAAGCGCGTCGCACGTTCTGTGAATGGGCTCAAAACAAAAAAAAAAAATTTTGTTGAGCGATGAAGCTCACACATTTGGTTGAATGGGAACGTTTCGAAAAATAAAATTAAATATTCATTGTTTGGAGTGCTATAGAGCCACGATTAATGACTTCTTTCGTGCCTAAATTGGAGAATAATCATGTGGATGGCACTTCGCTACATGCCATACACCCAACGAAACAATCAATTTATTGAAGGTAACTTTTGGTGAGCGCATTATCTCGCGTCGTAATCTCCAATATAGCGAGATTTAACATCGCTGGACTATTTTCTTGTGGATTTATATGAAGCCGCTTGTCAACGCAGATAAACTTGAGACGATTGTTGCCTTGAAAGAGAATAATCGGCGCGTTAATGCCGATTGAAAATTGTGCCTGGAATTCATTCGAGGCAGTCGCGGCGGTGACTTGCCCTAAATTTTTTTTAAAATATAATGGCAAACCCTTAGCTTTGTAATAAAGTCCAATACTTGGTTATAACACGTTTTATTTCTTCGTGAAAATGACAACCTTTATTTTTTTTCGTTAAGTTTGAAAGAAAAAAACACAAAGGCGAGGTGAAAAACTGCGAAATCTCATTTGGTTCTATGTAAAAAAAAAAAATCTAATGCAATTTAACAAATTACTCAAAATGTCTGTGATGAACATTTACAATTAATTTAGGTTCCATCATATACGAGTAATTGCAATAAATACAAGCTTTCTCGAAAATATTTGCCTACACATACATACATACATATATTTACGTATGTATGTTGATATAAAAAAAAAAAATAAAAATATTTATAAACAACTTTAGAGTGCGTTATTTTCAAAATCTTGTACCGCTACATACGAGTATATGTAACCACACAACGCTAATTGTAAACCAATTAAATGATTTGTTGAACAAATAAACAACAACAAAAATTACACATAAATAGGTATGTATGTAAATAAAATGAAATGCATGCAAATGAACTGTGAACAAACGAACGAACGGACATGCAAATATGTAATTAGGTTTTTTTTTTCTTTTTTAAATAAATACGTAAATATAATAAATCATTAAATGTTTAAATGGTAAATATCCGTTTCGAGGACACGCACACACATACGCAGGCGTAGATTGAGCAAACAATTGTGCAGAGGAATATAGAATAATAAGCGATGGATTGTTTGGCGCGCGGACCAAATGACCAGGTGCAGGAAGCACTTTCAAGCAAAGGAGGCGAGAGAGAGAGAGAGCAACAACAGTAAGCTGATAATGAAGTGCAAAAAAATAAATTTCTAAATTATGCGATGAAGAAAGATGTAATTGTTCAGCATTGAGGAATCATGATGTGATTTATTACCATATATGCCATATATGTATGTACGAGTGCATACATAATTCGAAATGCCAGTGCGTTGAAGAAAATCATTCGGGAAATCAAAATTTGCATAATATACGTTGATCCAACAAATGCAGTAAAATAGATGAAAAGTTTAAAAGCCACTTTTAATCTAATTATTTATTTCAAATAGTTTCAAATGAAATTCCCTTTTTCTCCTTCACGAATAGTAGAGGTAAGAAATAATTTAGACAAAATATAAGAGAGAACGAAGGTAATCTGTCGAGAACCTTGAAACAAGTAGAGCAGATGATAGAATTGGCGGCATGTCCTGCGAAATAATTGTTGCTCGAACGCTTCTCTATGAAAAATTGTAATAATTGACAAGTTTACTGCCAGAGACCATAGTTAAACCATAAATGAGGGTTGCCACCTCAAGTTGCCTTTAACCAACCTAACATTTAATATATTGGTAGATGAAAGCTTTTCAATTATGAGAAATAGTTGAATTACACGAATAATTCTGTGGCCTCATATATTAGATCAAGTAAAAAGTCGTCCATTATTCTTGCATTAGATTTATACTTTATTTACCAAAGTTAGAATTGTCCGTTTATGTCAAATATACGCCCTTTTGCTAAATAACTTTTTTGCTATTTGGGTGGAAATGTCATTATGCTGTTCTCATAGAAACCCTTGTCCCTATTGACAAAAAATTGGGATACATGTTTTAGACCAGCTTCTCTTGAGAACACCACTTCACAAGCCAAATCATACGCTATAGACAGGAACTGATGGTAATCACTTTCAGTCAAACTCACGGTGCTTCTGACGAGTCACTATCGATAATGGTGTGATCTGGCGTTGTCCTACTGAAACACAATTATTATCCTGTCGGCCAAAATTAGGTGGTTGCTTCCTTCAGACGGTCCAATTGCTAGCAGTGCAGGTCCGAATTTAGAGTTTGGCCGTAGAGGAGCAGCTCTCATAGTGGATAAGACCTTGTCAATCCCAGCAAACACACTACAAACCCTTACTGGTCGTCAATACTGCCGTCTCACTACTCTTCGACCACAACCGTTTTCGCTTGACGTTGCTGTAAGTGATCCGCTTTAGAAATGAGTCGATTTTATTACGAATTAGCTGCGATTCGCAGTTGGAAATTCGGTAACCTCAAGCTATTTTTTTGTGTATACAGCTTTTTTCAAGTGGTTCAGATCTGCATTTTGTGAAATGTTTCGCTGCTGGGCAACCAAAACGGTGCTCGCATGACGATTTCCATATTTTATCGATATGTTCGGCAATTGGCCTTCCACACTGCGGAGCATTTTTTACATCAAAATTACCGGAACGAAATTGACGAAACTAAAATCGTACATGACCAACTGTTACAGTATCAGGACTATAAACATTTTCAGCCGTGTGACTTGTGTTTTCGCCTTTTTCGAATAAAATTTTTCCGAAGAAAAATTGTAGTATATAGCGTATTTTCTCTATGCTGGTGTCCACCTTTAACATGCGCTCAAACACTACTGGGTTAAGTGATCAACACTTCTCTCTTAATCTTGTTTAGTACAAAATATCACCTAGCTTAATCCAAGGACACTTTTAGAACGCGAGATACAGATAACTAAAGCTATCTATTACAAAAATAATGGATTACTTGTTACTTGGCCTAATATAATATTATATTTTACATATTCTTTTCATATTCTAACAATAAAATATGTTCAACACATTAAAAGAGTTTTTTTATGAAGTCTCACAAATTAAAAACACCAGCGACTCTAAATAATCTCTCTGTTTTCTTGAATTAAAAAAAAAAATTAACTAATTAAAAACGCCGCTTAAGCAAAAGAATTCCACTACTCGAGTTGATTTCTTATTTGATGATTTTATAATTTTGCTTTTAAAATGAAAACTAATTATTATTGTGTGGAACAAAAATATCGCTTAAAAAAGTATCATTATCTTTTCAGGGTTATTTGTGAACTTGTAAAGTGAATCGTTGAAAAAGGAGTTCTCCAAAAAAGTGCAAAAATAATTTTAAAATTCTCATTATTACTTAAGTGTCTACGTAAAAAACTCGAAAATTAATATAATTATTTAAACAAAATATATGAAAATGAATGAATAATCATTAATCATTTTAGAACTCATCATTATGAGTTACGCTCCTTGATAAATACAATTATCCTGGAACAATGTGTCTCAAGTTAAATACCGACACAAAAAATGCAGTGTACCCCTGAAAAAACACCTCAGCACATAAATCTAAAAAAAAATCCCACCATTCGAAGACTCGACGTTTATTGAAAATATCAACAAGGTATTATTGCAAATGTGTTTAATTGCACACCGTATAACTGTTACGCTTGAAACAATTGAAAACAATAAGGAGTATAGTTAACGAAACAAATGGTAAGAGAACATTAGTTGTTATTAAGGAAAAAAAAATTTAAGGAAAAATTCATTGAAAATTTAGCCGATAGACAAGAGAATTTCGTACAAAGTGGAACAAATGCAATAAACGCTACAAACGAAAATGAAAACTTCTCAAATTTCTAAATAACAAAATTTAAATTTTGCATACAACAAATTCGAAGACAAACCAGTACAAAATAAGAAAGAAAGAACATATATGTATATTTTTTAAATATTATGTATATTTATTTCGTTTATATAATATTCAGTTACGCTTCTTAACCATATATATATATGTATATAATAGAACTCACAATAAAGACTTTAAGGGGGGACATCTGAGTAAAATTTTGAAAAAATCAAAAAATTTTTTTTTTGTTTAAAAGATGCTTTAGGATCTTAAAAATAATATACCACAAGATAGAATCCGGCAAAAGTGTCTAAATGTCCAAATTTTCCATTCTGCGGCAATGCCTCATAGGCATATTCCGACCGCGACTTATAACTTTAAACGCGTTTTTCTCGAAACCACTTTTTTTTAGACGGCCGGAAACATAACTCGAGCAAATCTTAACCGATCGATCTGAAATTTTGACAGTATATTCAAAATTCCTTCCTCTATCGACACACGTATAATTTTTTTTTTATATTGCTTACTTTTTTTTTTATAAACAATTTTGGGATTTTTTTTCCTCGTGAAAATTTGAACTTTTTTTTCGATCACGCACCATTTTGCGAAAAATCAATATATCGAAAAAATCCTACGTGTGTCGATAGCTGTTGATGTAAAGAAACTAACAAAACTTTATTTTTTGTTCCAGATCAAAAATTAAGGACGTTAGCTTTCCGGTCATGGACCCCCTTCCCAAAAATAGGGCCTACGAAGAAATGCTGCACAGCCGCCATTTTGTTTTCGATTTCTTTCAAAAAATCATATTTTGTACATCGGATCGCATATTATAAAACCTACTTTACAAAATTTCGATTGGCTCTTTCGTTTGGTCAAAAAAAATTCCAGAAAATCCGGTTATTTTTTTTGAGTTACTCAGATGTCCCCCCTTAAACCGAAGGAGCAATTAACGCATACAATCAACAATTTAACAATATACTTGTATCGAACAGTTGTCATTATGTAGTTGTTTAACACTTTTTTTGTATGTGGGTTTCTATAAACATTTGTGTGAATTTGGACAATATTCAAAAGATTTTTACTGCGACACCTACACCAAGTAATGTACCATAAGTAGCGCAGTTTAATACCTTATCAATGAGGCAAGTTTTTTGGTTCAGAAGTTAAGAGACGAAGAGGGTTATGAAAAGAAGATTTTCCTAAGAGAAATTACTAAAATTTAAAATCATCAAGTTGAACTCTAACTATTGTAATTTTTCAATTTTTTCTCAAATTTTTTTGAGTTCTAACTAATTTTTCAATTTCTTTTCAAATTTTTTGGTAACACATGGGTAGGTGAGGACCTTGCCTAGCACTAGATGACGCTAGTTTTATTGCCTTCACCGTGTTCTTCAGTTAGTACTAACCATCAAAAAAGAAACTGTTAAAATTTAATGATATTCTGTGTTATTGTGCCAATTTATTTGAGTTAATTTCAGAACACTGGATCAGAAGCAATCTCGTATTTTAATTTTACACAGCTTTTTGTTAGGAAAAATACCACCCAAGCGTAGAAAAAGCTTTAATAAAACGTTGCAGTTTGCTGACTTCTAACGCGGATGATGCAGAACAGGTAATAGACGTCCCAAATGTTCAAAGAGGAAGACCAGGGTTCGAGTCCTAGTTCGACCGGCATCCAAATTTTTAGAAAATCAATTTTTCTTATTGCAGTCGCCCCTCGGCAGAACATGTTAAGCCCACCGTGTGTCATTCTGACATGAAATAAAGGCTCCTCATAGGTAACTCCATTAGTTAGAAAAATATCAAGACGCTTACCACAAATTGAAGGAAGATCTCAGCCGAAAACCGCTTCCGCAATTTTCATGTGACAATATATGTACGCATGTTGAATATTTTGAGCAAAAAAAGCAATGTTTCCTTGTAAAGTCCGTGACTTTTCAGTCCAGTGTGAAAGAAATTTATGATGTTTAACTGTGGTACTCTTGAGAAGCAATATTTAGTAAGACTTAAACTCAAGTATCACCGAGGAGTTATCTATTGAAAGCTCGGAACTAAACCAATTCTTAATCCCTTGATTAATTTAGTAAATCTAAGTAGATAATATTTCCTTTCGAACATCCTGATCACAAGAACTTCCATCTACCTAAACTATTAATCATTTTGAATATCGTCCTTTTGATTTATGAAAAAAATTTACAAATACAACAGAAAGGTGTTTTTTAAAAACTTCGTTTAAATAAACATTAACCATACCGATTTAGTGCGAAGTAGAGTCAACGTAGAGATTGTTCCCTTTTAACGGCGAGTGTAGGTTTTTGTTTTCTTTTTGAGAGTATCTTGTACGTTTTCCCATATAAATAAAAGTCGAACTGTCCAAATTTTGAATGATTACTGGTTGGGGCCAAAAACTTATTTGCCAATGATTTTTTGATAAATGTTTTCTTGTAGTTGTTTTTTGCAGTTTTTTGTTTTTTATTCAACTTTGAAATTAAATACACTTTGAGCTGGTTTATACTATATTTATTAGATTATTGTGCGTTTATGATATGAAAGAGTACTATAATCACTTTAAATATTTAGTAAATCTATGAGTATAATGTTGGGCAATGAAAATTGCTTTACGGCGGTATAGTATGCTTGATTGGTACGCTGTAAAGATGGCACTCAATTGCAGTTTTATTGCACATATTTATTATACATATTTAATATACTCGCTTGTGCCTGTTGCTGAACTCTTTCAATATCTAATTCATCCAAGTTTCAAACCATTGCGCAGCGTAAAACAGAGAGAGAGAGTGAGAAATAGAGTTGAAGAGCGTTAACTCTCTCTGCGCCAAATTTCGGCACGAGTTTAGCCCATAAACAATTTCTTCGACTTTTAACAATACTTGTTTTTTGATTTACAACTCCAATTCATGCAGCTACACATGAGTGCATCGTTCACCAACATTTTATCATCATCGTTCACGATCTAATATGATCTTATATATTAACCCACATTGGTGTTTCTTTGGTATTATTAACCGCTTTGTTTGATTTTTCTTTTATTCTTTTTTGCTTTAATGAACACTTATTTTTAACAATATGAATTTCTTTAATAAATTTTCAACTACTCATTTCCTTATAGTCATATGTATATGTATGTATATTCGCAATTAATTCATATAAATATTTTCTTAATATTTTTTTATTTTTTTTTTTGGTTTTGGCTTTCTTTTATCGTTTAAATTATTTTGATTTTTTAGCTAGTTGACTTTGAGCTGAGGTGGTCAACTTGGATACGACGCGCGTGAGAGCGCGATTCTCCGCACGCAAACGCTCATTCTCGGTCTTTAGCTTCTGCAATAGCTAAAATGACACAAAACAATAACAACAAAAAGTGATGGAGAAAAAAAAGAGAAGAACAACAAGAAGTATAAGAGCATGATATTAAACAGATTTCGTTTGATTTTCAATTGATTGATTGATTGAATGATTGACTGAGTGGACAATGAGAACATGAAAATGAATGACACAAAGATGCTATATGAGAACGGACTATTCGTGCGAGCTTATGGTATATTGAATGAAGGATGGGCAAACATACGAGTATGGTATATAGAAATAAAATTCGTTTTGAGATGAACTTGGACATTGTTGATGATAAAATTATAAAATGTGATGGATGTAAAAAACAGTTTTGGCATGAGGGTTAAGAAAAGTGCAAATAATGCGAAAATTGCAAGAATGCGATGGAGATGATGATATTGAGAGGATTTACAAGAACATATGGAGTGCTTTACGTGATGAGCTGGAGAGAGTTTTTTAAGTGGTAATGTAAGACTGATTTTAATGTGTCTAATGATTTTTTTCTGTATGAGTCTAAAAGAAGTAATTTTACGTTTGACGTAATTCACAAAACAAAAATGTGTTTGTATAACAGTGAGTATAACACAATTATTAACAAATAAAAATATTGAAAAATGTAAAAAAGATGACAAAATTTGTTTAAAAACTTAGAATGAAAAAAAATATATATTTAATGCTTTGTTTATGTACAAATTTAAAAAAAAAAATAATAGACGACAACAAACTAAACTATGCTTTATACGTTGACTTGTTTTTTTTTTCAAAATAAATGAAATTGCTATGAAATAATTATATTTTTGAGGTACATTCTAGTCGAAATTTTTTTATTTAAATTTATTATTTTAGAGTTTATTCATACTCGATGAACACACTTAAAAAGCAGTAAATTTTGTGTGAATTGTTTTGTTTACGTTTTAAGTTTTTATGGTTTAGCCCAGTAATTATCGTTTTTTTTTAATTTACTTCGTTTATTATCTAGTACAAGCTATTGTTTTTTTATAATTAATTTAAAAAAGAATGAAATGATTTTTTATTTTATTTTTATTTTTTTTTTTTCAAGCAAAATGAATGGCAAATGTGCACAGCTGAATAATCAATTCAATACAGGGTGCAGCAGTATATGGGGAAAAATATTTCAATTAACCCATTCAGCGTTTCTCAAACATGTGCACTGTGGGGCTTACATATAAAAAATTTGAATATGTAAATTTAAGATTATTTATTTATTGTATGTATGTATAAGAGTATATAAAAATTCAGGAAAAAAAAAACTTGATATAGGCGATACGAAAAAAAGTACAACGCGTAAGCGAAATAACAAAAAATAAATATCGAAACTAAAACAACCTAAAAAATGGAAATATGGTGTTATCCATTTCGTGGCTTCAAAAGTGCAAGGCTATTTTTGTACAACTGTCAAACCAAACATGTTTTGTTTTGGTTAAAAGTCAGGCATTTTTTGGAAATGGATCGCTTAACACTTGAAAATCAACATTAGGCACGTTATGGCTGAAATACCACCGCCCGATATCTGCTAAAAAGTGTTCGAAAATTACCTCAAACGAATCGAAGTTTGGCAAAAAATCGCGAGGCGGTAATTTATATGATGTAATGTTTCCCTTATAATGCCAACGTTCAAGAAGCTTTTTCATACAAAAAGAATTTGATAAAAACAAAAAAAAAAAAAATATTTTAATGGCATTTTATTTACGTTTATCTTCGAAGCCGCAAAATAGATAACCTTGTTTGTGTACAAAGTGGGAAAAATGCAAAAAATTAAATTAACTCTTTATTAAATTGATGAAAATTCAATTTCTACACTAAAAAAATCCAAATGAATATTTAACTTCGAATTTCGTGAAAATAATCTAATTAAAAAAAATATAATCAACTTAATAAAAATTAAAAAATAGTAATATATAAAATAAAATAAAAAATTATGGACTAAAAATGCATTGAAAGCACAATCGCTAGCTGGAAATTAAAGCGCTTAAATAGTGTTATTAAATTTCATAAAAAGTTTGGATATCTTAAATTATAAAAAATATGGCTTTAAAAAATTAGTTTAATTTTTTTTTTGTTTTTGTGTTAAAAAGTTTAAGTCTCAAGGCAGTGGTGTTAGGTGTTTTTAAAACAACAATTAACCAACAAATGTTCACAATTTTGTGTTTGAAGTGTGAATAGGCTGGTGTGTGGGGGTTATGTGCACATACATACATATACGAGTATGTGCATGTGGGAGTGTGTATATATGTGTATGTATGTGTTTGTACGTTTAATATTCTTTGTTTGCTTTGGAAAATCATTTACCTTTAACTCTTCTTCCATTTCGGAAAGTTTGCGTTCCATTGCTCTCCTTTCGCGTTTTTCGAGCTCTGAGAGTGAGTTTTTAGTTGTCTGCAAAAATTAAATTTGCGAAATTTTTGTTTCGATACTTTTTCTTTTTGGATTGTTTCAAATTTAGAGAAATTAGCAATTTTTATTTTTTTCAATTTCATTTCATATATATGTAAGTATATGTATACAAAATTGAATACAATTAGCAGTTAAAGCCAGCGTTTAGCGAAAGAAACAAAATTAGTTGTTTTTATAAATACAAACAAATGTGCGTGTGTGTGTGTGTTATGCTTAACATTCGGTGGAAATTTTCAGCCAAAAGAGCTTTATCAGTGTGAAATAAGAGCACAAAAAAGAGGAGTAAAGAGATTTTTATTTATTATATTAAATTATTTAAAGAGTAAAGAAGAGCCAAAGAGTGTGTGCGGCGTAGGATCGTGCGCGAGAAGCAGGTGTGTTTTTTCTTAACAAATATACATATTTGTATGTACAAAAGTTATTAGCTGGTTTCTTGGTGTCGTTTAAGCAGTTAAATTGTCTACAATCACTATCTGTCGCAGAAAAATTGAGATTTTATGCTTTTATTCAGTGTGTGTTTAGGCGAAAGAGCGTAAAAATCAAAGAATTTTTTTTTGTTTATTTATTTGTATTTTCAAAGATTTTTGTATTTACAACTTTTATTGTTTGTTTTTTTTTATTTTTTTTTTTATTCGCAACAGTTTATTATTGATTCCCTACATTAATTCTGACCTATGTTTTGGCGCATGCTTTTTGTTATTATATTTATATTATTTTGTTTCTGTTTACTTTATTAATTGCTTATTTTCCTGTTAAGCAATAGATTGACAGAAATATGTACATATGTATGTATTTATGTCTGTTGTAGCGGCTGTCGATGATATGCTGAAGACGTATAAATTGTATGTACATGTTGGCAGCGGGCAATGCACGTTTAGTATTTTGGTATTTTTTTTTTGTTTTTCAAAAATTTTCATAAAACTTTTTTGTTTTGTTTTTTTGTATACAGGTTTTTTTTTGTTTTGCATTAAAGTCTTACTAAATAATCTGTCTACAGATTATTAATTATTTTTATTAATTTTATTCTTTTTTTACTTACTGCGTTTGTAAATCTTTCGAGTGTTGCTCTACTTTGTACGATTTCTTCATCTTTCTTCTTTAACTGTTGTTTCAGTTTGTCGTTCTCCAATCTGAAATTGGGGATAAAAAGTTGATTTTTATAATTTTTGTTACCCACAAGGGAGTGTTTTTATATAGATATTTAAATTATTGTATTTATGCACTCATAAAAAAACCGAAACTGCCTCTTTGACTTCGTTATCGTTTAAAAGCTCTCTTCTCATTTTTGGAAACAGGTAATAATCACTCAGCGCCTAGTCTGGGCTATGATTCTGGGTAAATGATTCAGGTCAGCCAACACAAAACCGCTCTTGTGGGCCGGCGCGTTGTCGTGCAAAAGCAGCACACGCCATTTCGTCAAATTTCTCCGCCGTTTCTCTTTAATGTCTTATTTTAGTCCTGTTAGAGAAACACATACATCTTTAAAATCGATCAATAATATTTCTTTCGAGTCTCCCTAGAACGTTGCCATGAGTTCACCAGCTGACTGTAACACCTTAAGCTTCCTGGGATGTCACTGCATGGCATCTTGTTTCGACTCAGGTTCAGAATGATGAATCCAAGCTTCGTCTCCAGCAACAATTCGGCTCAATAAAACATATTTCTCTTCATTACAGTGATCCGAAAATGCACATGAAAACTCTAGACGCTGTTGTTTAAAGGCGGAAACATACTCAACACCCATCTTGCGCTGACAATAAGTCATGTCATGCCTGACTAGTTGCTTTGTTGACGATTGCTTAAAGACAAATGAAACGCCCCCTACAACCCTGTCATACTGTCCCCCCCCGGAGGGTTAGGGGTTCAAGAATTTACCAGCGGTAAGGCATGCCTGTAGTAAGAGGCGACTAAAAACCAATAGTTCCCGCGACAGTCGGGTCTTTATACCGGAACGACACGGATTTTTATCCGGCCAAGGACTGTCACTCCCGCAACATTCATTTTAGTCCTAGCTTTTTTCATGTATCTACTAAATGGCCTTAGAAACTTTCTCTTCATTTCAATGTGTGAAGCAATAAATCAATGCCAGAGATCGGTGAGATTACCCTATTTTTTTAATCTCCTTCCCAGAGCAGGATGTTATGTATTTCATGAACACTAAATGGCATTACAATTTTGATTCCTTGATTTTGAAAGTACCAGAGGGAAAAGTATTACCCACGATTTTCAATCTAGACCTCTCCGTCCAGCTGTCGTATTAGCTTAAAAGTAATTAACGGCTCAGATTCTCAGATACTCGAACGAATTTTGGTTTGAAGCAGTAGTTTTGTGTTGTTATTATGAAATGAAACACAGAGAGCACTAGTAAGGAACTACTTTTTCCGCAGTTAAGCCTTTAAGCCAAACAATATTTCAAACGTTTTGCCTTTCGTTTTTCTATTACTTCGTGTACTCAATACTTACTTTACAGCCTCCCACAGAGCCTTATAGTCGATGGCTTCGCCATTCTCTGACCTATCACGTGCTTTACTCTCATCTGTTGTGGAGTTTGAGTTGCTGGTAGTAGTGCTGCTTAGGCGTGAACGCGATGCGCCACGTTCGCCGCCACTCTGTGAAAAAAAAGAAGAAATAAATAAATATTACACTACATAATCAGCATTTTGATATTTTACTATAAACAAAAATTATGTTAAAACAATAATAGCAACAACAACAACTACCCATATCCCATCCCTATTAACGTACTTCATAACCTTCACTCTTCTCCGACGATGCGCTAACCGAACGTTGCGCTGCACTACGCGAACGTGAACGATTACGCGATTTACGCTCCTGTTCACGCAGCGAATTACTACGTCCCACCAATGCCGCCATTGCCGCTGCGCTACTGCTATTCACTGCTGACGCCACGGATGATGTCGGAGTTGCTGTGCTACCGCCATAAGACGTTAAGTTACTATTCGAATTCGAGATTGTTTTGGTCTTGAGAAGAGTTGGTGTGGAGCGTGCGCTGCTCGGTGTGCTTCTGTACGATGAGCTGCCGTTTGTGGAGCCTCTGAAAGAGTTTGATTTGCCAACGCTACTGCCGAGGCTGAACGAGGCAGTTGTAACGCCATTGTCATAGTTGGTGTAGGGACTCATATAACGGTCGCTCGTGCTGCTGCTGCTGTAGGGATTCGAAGTGTAACGTGATTCATAACTGCCACTGCCGCCACCATTGGCTGTAGATTGCACCGAGGAGGAGGGGGAGTTGTAGAGAAAGCATTTATTATTATTACTATTATTACCATTGCTGCTACTCAGGGAGTGATTAATATGGCTATTATTATGATGATTATGTGCAGTTGACTTAGATGAAGGTGTGCAATATGAACATTTGCATTTTGAACGACCCGTTGGCGAGAGCGAGGTGTGACGCGTGCTACTCTGAACTGCAAGCTTTGACGATGACGGCGGACGATGGTGGTGATGGTGATGTTGTGAACTCGAAATGGAGTGGCTGGATGTTGTTGAGGAACTTTTCTGGTTTGTGGATTTTGCATATTGCTGTTGATTATGCTGATGCTGATGCTGATGATGGTGATAATGATTATGATGATAATGATTGTGATTATCAATACTAGCGGTGGATGAGCTAGACTTTCTTGGCATGTAATTAGTTGCTTTTGATGCTGAAGCTGAAGCTGATGCTGATGCTGATGTCGTTGCCGATGATACTGTTGTAGTAGCAGTAGCTTTGGTTGGATAAACGGAAGTACCATTTGATGCGCACGTATATTCATAGCGACCAATTACAATGACACCTCCACCACCACCACTACTACTACCACTACCAACACTAGTACTTTTACCATTCGAATAGTAGGAACTGCCTCCACTGCCACCTGCGCGACTTCCCGCTGTGCTATAGAGATTATCACGTGAACCATAAATGCTCGCATACGGACTCTGGTAGTAGGAGGATGATGCACCCGACGATGTGCCAGTGCCAACACCATTCTGATAATAGCCCGTGCTTAGTGGACGTGAAGTGGAGCTGCCGTAGCCGTTTGTATGATTACTATTATAATTACTGCCATTGTAATTGTAGGCACCACCACCCGATCCTGAGGTGGCGCGTGAGCTGGAGAGCGAGCGACGACGCGATGAGCCTGTGGTGGCTAGCGGCTGGGCGGTGCGTGAGCGTGAGCGAAAGGACATTGCACTAGCGCACGGTCTTACTTAATGTTAAAGTTGTACAGATTCGGACGTCTCTAGCACCTGCGGTGTTACTTGCGCACTTAAAACTTAAAATTTCAATAATTTAATGAATTTTCCTTATGGCATAAGAGACTGGAAATTATCAATTTTCTGTAGGAATTCCAAAATTACATGAATTATTTTGAATTTCCAAAAAAAAAAAAAAATTGGCAACAGTTCACTAACAAAATTGTAAACACTACAGCACGACTGAGATGCGGAAAAATTACGTCAAATCTTTGAAAAATCGTCAAAATTAAAAACTTTGTATACAAAAAATTAAAAATTGCTCTTCGGACAAATTGCGCACACAGCACAACGCAGCAAAATCGAAATAAATGAGGCATTACAGAACGTGAGTTTCGAAAATGTTTATGTTGAATTTTAATAACGCAGTTCAAAAATTCAATTAGCCGCAACCACAAGATGGGCGGGAAGGTAATAAATGAAAAGCCAAATGTTGGCAGAAAAAAAAATTTCAAATTATGGTAAAACAAAGTAGAGGAGTGTAATTGCAGATAAATTGAATGGGATGGACATTAAGACTGACGGGTTTATAATAATAAAATCAACATTATAAGGTAATAAAATAAAATAAGAAAAAAACAAATAAAAAACAAATAAAAATGAAATGAAAGCAAATAAACTAAACCAATAAATGTACAAAGTAAAGTAACACAAATTAATTAAAATTTAAAATAAAAACAAATAATATAAAATAATGATCTGCTTGTGTACTATATGCAAACACGCAGACACTACACTACACATATCCAAAGAACCATGAACCATTTTTGACGTCAGCAGTAGCAGATTATCCGCGCCACATACAAGTAAATAGAAAAAAAATTAAAAAAACAAAAAAACTCAAACTAAAACTGAAAATGTACATTTTCTTTAATTTGCGTTGTTGCTTCCGATCTACAATTGATATATTATGCATACTGACACACAATTTGACCAGGAAACAAAAGAAAATAGCACGCTAAAATGAGTAAGAACACATGTTTAAGAGAAAGAGTTTTCTTCGAAATAAGCCATACAGATAAGTAAAGTCTTCTGCTACACATATGCCAACAACTACGTATCGCAGGCAGTCGCAAGCGGTTGAATCACCCACGCAGAATACAGTAAATTTTCTAAAGAACTAAAAATATACAACAAATGAGAGAAGAACTGGATGAGATTTAGGGGGCAAACGTTATTATACTATAAAATCCCTAAGAGAAATTGTTTAACCAAAGCAAATCTATTATAAGAACAATCAATATAAAGTATAATTCAGAGGCGTAAGTAAATTACACAAGAAAAGCTATTATAAGCATTGTATGGAAGAAATTGTTGACGCCAAGAGGAATATTCCTACTAGGCTCTTATGGCTTATGCATTAACACTGTACGATATAAAAACGGACTATACGTCACATTAATTACTTTTTTTTTTTGCTACTTTATCAAAGGTGAGAGACGACTTTTGAATAAAATAAATTACATTTTCATTTTCATGAATAGTAAAATATATTTTTGCAATAGATGGTTTTAGTGATTTGTAAGTTCGATTGGTTTACGCTAGATGGCGTTAGAGAGATGATATTTTATACTAAAAAATAATATAACGAAAGAAGTGTTGATCAGTTAACTCAGCAATGTTTGAGCGCATCTCAGAGAGGGGCACCAGCAAAGAGAGAATACACTATATTCTACAAACACAAGTGAGGCTGCTGAAAATGTTAATAGTGTCTATGGTCCTGATACTGTAAAACTCAATCAAGCACAATTTTGGTTTCGTCGGTTTCGTTCCGGTAGACCAATTATCGAAAATGTCGATAAAATAATGGAAATCGTCGAGTCTGACCGTCATGCGAGCATTGTTTCCCTTGGATAGGAGAGCTAAAAAATTGCGCAAAAAAAAAACAATTTGGAACCACTTTAAAAAGCTGGATATACACATAGAAGTTCAGAATGTATGGCATCCCACATAAGTTAACGAAAAAAAACTCATGAAGCGAATTTCTATCTGCAAATCGCTGCTAAAATCGTAACGAAATCGACCCATTTCTGAAGCAGATTGCGACTTATAGCCGGCACAAATGGTATGGAAGCCGGCATTGACAGCCAGGAACGTTTTTTTTTGTGTGTTTCGGAGGATCGGCAAGGAATAATCCAGTTCTCATATCTGGAAAATCGGTTGAGGGGACTATGTTACAAAGCTGTCCTATTTCAACATTTTTTGGTGTCAATAATTATTTGTAACTATTATATATATGATTTACTACCCAAAACCTCACATCTGAGCGAATCAGTTATATGAGATCTACTGATATACTCGTAGTCCTCCGATTTCTATAATTTTCAGCACCACTTTGTAATTTATCGTATGTGTGCAAAATAGTGCTAAATTTCATACTCTTCGATTGGACGGTACCGACAGAAGATCGTTTAGAAGTACTAGTGCATCAACCGAGAGACTAGTTTGCGTACATATGATTCGGTTCAAGCATCTCACGACTTTCCGACTTAAACCAAGTGTTCCCAGGGTAGCCAACAAACATACGTTTGGGCTCGTGATAAAATGAGAAGGCGAACCCCTCTGCGGTTGTACATATGGTCCAACACAAGAAAAAGATAGCTCAATGAGAAATTAAACAAAGCCTCGGACGAGAGACTCCCGCTTATGTTTTAAAGATAATGTCTGCCTTGAAATCCAACGCAGGTACTACCTTGGATTAAGTAGGCAATTGAAAAATAAAGTTCTCTCTGGACGAACCAAAACCAAATCAGTCATCAATGCTACCCTACAGAAGGGGTCTGGACGATATCGACATTCGATGAGTCGACATCCTGGGAGTGTTCGAGAATAAGTCTCGCGAATGATTTATGGTCCTTTGTGGGTTGGCAACGTCAAATACCGCAGACGATGGTATGAGATGTGCGATTTATAATGAATCGACAGTGCGTACCACTAATCGGAAAGCCGAGGTTCGAGTCCGATCAACAAGCGAAATTATATAAAATAAATTTTTTCCAATCACGGTCGCCTCTGGGCAGAGAATCTCTACTTTATTTCTGAACTCAAATAAAAAGTTCCTCATGAAAATCCATTACCCGTTCAAATACAGTTTAGAGCAAGCTGTCGGTGCCTCCATTTGTTGGAACAACATCAAGACGCAAAACCAAAATTTGGAGGAGGAGCTCGGAGGAAAATCGCTTCAGCGTTTACAAAGTGCCAATTATAGGCATACTCGTATGTACACGTGTATGTATGTACTATATGCAAAAGTGATCTTTAAAAAATCAAATTTTGCCATATCTCCCATTAATTTGGCTCACAACTTTGAGAAGAATGGAATTATTTTTTACTTGCAAATTACAATGAAATTTTTAATGTTTAAAATTTTCCATACAAAACATTGTTCATTATTACATTTAAATTTTATTTTTTAATGTATGTATGTAAAATACCATAAATTTTAATAGCGCTGATTTCAAACATAAATATTTTTATATTTTAACCTATGTAGCATCATTCATATCCACTAAACTCAAAGAGTATTTTTTAACGGCAACATAAGCATTTTGTCATAAATACAATATGCGTACACGTATGTATGTACATATGCATATGTATACGCAATTACGAAACTTTGCTATCAAAATATTTCTGCATTGTTTTCTCTTATTTTTTTTTTTTTTTTTTTTATTTTGGAAAACAGCTGCACACAAATGTTAAAGACTTTTCCACCTTTTCTCAGAACTAAATGTAATATTTCGAATGAACGTGAATTTTCAAAACACAAAACGAGATGTCAGCTGTGTTAATCCTTCCCGGTGTTTAAAAATAATTTATTTCGTCACACTTTTTTCCGAATTTCGTGTCAACTGCAGCATTATAATAAAAAATAAATTTAAAAAAATATTAAAAAAAAGAACACAAAAACACCGACGCTATGAAATTTCGCAATGCACTGGGACAAAACAGAAAAAAAAGCCGGTGTGAAGAAAACAACAAAGAAATTTTTTTGAGTGAAATCAAAACACACACAACTTTAATATAATATATGTATGTATGTATATGCAAACGTATTCTACTTTTCTTTAATTAAACGCAACGCAAATTGTTTGCTGTTGAAATGTTGAATTTGAACTAAAAATGTGATGCATCGCAATGACATCATTTTGCGGCAAGCAAAAATGTTTTGTTGTAACAAAAACAAAAAAATAGAGAAACAAAAAAAAAAAATCTTAAGTTATATGTCGCCGCAAGTAAAGTCATTCAGTCAAGCCGCGTGCCTGTCTGTGCGTTTCCAGCAGCGTTTGAGCGATTGAACATTTGCTCAAATTAAAAAAAAAAAAAAAAAAAAAAAAAATGTACAAAAATGGTAGCAAAATTATAGTATAAAGTAGTAAGTATTAGATTTACAGCGCTGTTGTTGCCTAGAAACTATCTGTACCTGCCATATAAGGAGAGTTCGAAATCAAGTTAAAAAAAACCGATATTCACCGCAAAAAACGAAGTGGTATATAAGTATGTGCATATATACAAACATACATATTTCAACCGTCATGATTGTCTGTGACACACTGACATTAGTGGTGATGTCGGCGGTTGAGTGGACATATATATATGTATGGATATAATTGGCGCTTTGAAAACGCTGAAGCGATTTTCGGCCGAGCTCCTTCTCCGATTTTTGGTATGCGTCTTGATGTTTTTCAAACCAGCCTCCGAACGGCCGCTGAATTTTAATGGTAAGCTTTGATTTTCAAGTCAGCACTCAGAGGGCTCGACGTTCACTGCCGAAGGGCGAAAGCAATTAGAAAAATAAATTTTCTATAGTTTTGGATGCTCGTCGTCAGACCAGAATGCGCGGAGAACGTAGAACTTAATACAGTTGAATAAAACATTAAAATTTTATAAGAAAGAAAATACAATAGAATCGAATGTAGAATCGCGGTTAAACCAAAACACTCAACGAAATCAAAACCAGCAATAAGTCAAATATACATATATAGCACATAGTGATTGCCAGAAGCTGCATTGTGCTGCGTGCGCTAATATTTAATTGTAATAACTACTTTTGCGGTCAACTGTCGATAAATTGAATAACTGCACGAGATCGCAGAAACGCGTTAGAGAATTTTTCAGCCAACTTGCGATTACATTGAAATCGTAGAGATGATGGTGTAATTTCCAAATGTTTAATATGATTTTCTGCAAATATTTTCTTTTGAAATTTTAAATTTCTTCTTTAAAATTCCTCCTTTTATTTGCAATTCAAAAAAACAAAAAACAGTTGCTCTAAATAGTTTTTTATATTATTCCCAACAAGCGTACGGCTAAACGTCTAAAATGAAACTAAATTCATAAAATCATAACGTAGCATTTTATTTTAAACTAAATGTTAACGTGATATATTTTTCAATACTTTTCTCAACCAACCAACTGCAGAGTTGAGCTGTTTGGTGGAAAATAAATACAACACTTGCTCAGAGCGCAAGCAGGCAAACAAGCACCCACAATGTAAAGCAGTATGATGAGCAATTAAATACGTACTCACATTTAGAGTAAAACGAGAGAGAAGATCGTTGAGCGTGAGATCGCGCATTTAACGTAACGTAAGCAGCTACGTGAGAGCAGAGCATAAAACGCTATTTTAAGGGAGGGTGTGTGAGTGTAGCAGAGCTTGTTGGGGGGGAATTTGTAAACTAAAAATGCCGCAAATGCGGAAAATTCAGGTACAAATAGGAACACGCTCGCGGCACATTGACCGTAAAAGAAAGTGATTTTATTTTCATTTGCGCTTATTTTATTTCTTCATGCATATTTACGCTACAGATTTAGAATAATGGCAGACGTTGGTAAGGATGTTATATTAGAAAAAAAATTAAAAACCTGAAGTATATTATTTTATTTTTATTTGTTAAAATCAATGGAATGAAGAGCGAAAAATTAGGGGTTATAAAAAAAAATATTTAAAAAAAACATGTTCTAAAAAAAAACAGAAATTAGTAAGGAAAATTAAAAATAAAAGATCATAAAAATAAACGATCTTCTGCCGAAGTATTTAAACCTTTAATGACTATGTAAAATTTATGGTATTTTAATTTGGTATGTATGTATGAAAAACCGGTTGTATTGTTGCTCAGTGATATAGGCTCCCGATTTCGATGATTTTCGGTGTAAATGTTTATTTGTAAATAAGTGTATAGTATACCAAGTTTCACGCTTTTAGATGTTTTTCTAACGGATTTTATAACCAAAACCTCACATAAATATTGATGGGCCTATCTCTTCTAATTTGGTACTTACGAGAGATCGTTCACGGTACTTTAAATTCGGCACATAGTTGGCTTTTTGCTTAGGTCTCTCCAATATGAGGACCAGAGACTGATTTTTAAACTGGGTTTTAAGGGCACTTAGGCTCATTAGGATCGTAACGGTGTTCAGTGACTCATAATTAGTATAAACATGAGATTTTATTGTTAGTGGGAATGAAGCGTGAAGTCTGCAAAAAATTGAATATCGTGCCGTTGTAAAGTTCCTTACCAAGCAATAAAAATCAGTTGCGACCATAATGAATGAGATGTAATTGCTATAAGACGACTCTTGCCCGGGAAAAACCAAGATGTTCAAGCGCACAGTTGATTTATGGCAAACAAGGCAATCCCTTGATGCGAGGTCGGGCCGGACCGTCGAGGTGACCACGTCAGGGCTCATCCAAAAAATTGACTAAAAAAGAAACAACTCGCAAAAATGGTTTGTATCCGATTCTGTACGATCATCTTGGCATAACTAAGGTGTACTGGCAAGATGGGTGCCGAAAATGCTCACGCCTCTGTAAAATCAACAACGCCTATAGTTCTCACGTGCATTTTTGGACCATTTCATGATCTTGAACGGTATAAAAAGGATATTCGCTCTAAAATAAGTACACACATCACCCTTATACATATTTAACTAAGGTTAGACGGAGCAGAGGAAGATTCACTTAAAATAGTCAAATAAAAATATATTTTGACATTTATTTATTTAGACGTGACCTTAAAGAGGATTACCGAATCAACCAAAAACTGAATACATTGCTAGCCGTAAATGTCATGAAAGCAAACCTATGAATGTATATAAAAATATATATATATACATATGTATATATACAAAAGCGCCAGCACATGTGTGCAATAAAACCAAAATTATGTCGACGTCAAAACAATTGACAAGCATTTTTCACCTGAATTTTCCTAACACAAGATTTTATTTATAATTCTAAATTCGGTCAGGTGTTGAGTAAATGTGATTTTAATGTGATTTTCAAAACAAACGTACATTTATTAAAAACTTTTATTGACGATATTCCCTTTCTAATATGAGAAGCGAGCTATGCTTAAATGGTATTGAAAATTAAAATGAGTCTGAGTTCGTTTTGAAGCTACAAAGAAGAATGAAATTAAAAAAAAATGTGCATAATTTGCTATACCAACATCCATGCAGGCAGGCACTCTACCATTCAAATTATTATATAATGAGTTTCGGAGTCAGAGATTTTGGCGCAACATGTGTGTAATGCATAGAAATCCACTTAGAACGATTTTTTTATACACCAACTCTACGACTAATAAGCAAAAGATAATATAAAATATGTATTTTTGTTTCACTACAAACATATGGACATATAAACTAGACTATAAATAGCAACTTTATGTTCAAAATCTGTTCTTGGCCAGGCCAAATATGTTAGGTCTAAAGCAAGCGCTTTTGTTTTATAGTTCTCTTGTTGTTAACATTATTTTTGTTGTTGTTGTTGTTGTTGTTATACTAATAGTCCATCATGTTGTGTTTGGCGGACGGGAGATCGGTCTGTTAGCTCGTCTAGCTCGCCTGTGTGTCAACACACAAACAAACTATACCATACTTGACGACAGCAGCCGCCAAACACATGACTCCACGGCGTATGAGTAAATACGGCGAACTTCATGCCTAGAGTAGGCCGTTTGTGTGCTGTTGACTTCAAAGCAAGACACACAACAAATTACATAAATTTTAAATGCTTTCTATTTTTAAATACATCTCCATATATGTATGTATGTATGTATGTATATGGACACATAGTAGAAATGTGTTTTGGGGATTTAATGAAGTCTTTCAAAAACGGTCAAAAGTTCAATGAACGAGAGATAGTTTTTGACTTTATATGACAATTGCAATACATACAAACATAAGATTATGGCGAAAAATCGTATTGAAATAGGGTGATGTGTGTAATTAATAGCTTTTTAAATTGGAGAGCTGCAGGCGAAACATGAGGAAACTGTGGAAATTGATTGAAATGTGGTGAAATCACATTGAAAACCACAATATTAAATAAAATATGAATAAATTCAAAGCATCGTTTAATTTATAGAAAATAATTATAGTACAGAGCTTGGTTATTTTTTAAAAAAAGAAGCTTTTTCTGCTTTGGTGTGATTGATAGTAGAGAAAAATTAATGCCACAAATTAACGCCTACCCTAAGTAATCACCTATTACTTTCACAAAGTCTATTGCTAATATGCGGCCATTTTGGTGATTACAGAGTTGATTTGAATTGTATTTATTTAATTATAATTATTAATTTAATGCCCTTAATACTTTATAATGGAAAATTTAAGAAAGCTCAGCGTGAAAATAAGAAAGTTCGCCATGTCGTATGAGCAACATTTAACCAACAGGGGGGAAAAAGTCCAAAAAAAGTTAAAATTAAATAAAAAAATATATATATGGTCTAAGTACGCTTTAGATCAGTATCAAGCCTAATGGTGTAGGCTTGAAACTTGGAGGGTGTGTTCTGTGGATTTTCCAGAAAATATACCTGAAGATCGGCGGATCTATTCGAAAAAATATGATTTTTACTTCGACTATATGAGGAGAACTTTTCTTTCCAGGAAGAGTACCTAAGATATATCTTTTCGGAAAATCGTAATTCTAATTCGATTTACCTAATATCGTGAATATAGATACATAGCTCTTTGTGTAGATTAAAATGCAATACGAATGTTCTCTCCGGAAAGTGGATCAGGGACCGATATATTCGGGAAAGTCAGACTTTTAATTTTATTTGCTCCCTCGTACGTTTTTATGTTCGCTGAATCAGAGGCTTATACGTAAAAGCTTATTAGTAAAAATATAAGGTGTCATTGTTATTAGATAATTAGCCTTTGAGCTATCGTCAACCAAGGAACAATGCATAATCGGGAGTGAAAAGTGAAACTTATAAAAAATTGAATGTCATGCCGTTATGAAGTTCCTCGTCAAGCACGAAAAATAAATTACACGTCTTTGGCTTACGTCAACTCCTTTCCGGGTAAAACCATGATGTTCAAGTGGCACAGTTTATTTAAGCAAGGAAGGGAGTCCCTAGAAGACGATCCGCGACCGGGCAAGAGCATCAACCAAAAACTAAAGAAGAAACAACTCGCAGAAATGATTGGAGTATTCGATACAAGAAGGTTAACGAAAGTGTTCATGCCTCTGCGAAAATAACAGTACCTGGAGTTGTTTAAGTGCATTTATGGACCGCTGTAATGAAGAAAAGCATGGTGTATTGAGTCCAATTGTTGTTGAAGACTGAACTTGGGTTCATCATTCTGAACTTGAGTCGAAACAAGGCGCCCTGCAGTGACATAAAAAAGAGTACAGCAGCTCCCAGGAAAATTAAGGTGTCACAGTCAGCTGGGAAATTTATGGCAACGATGTATTGGTACTCGAAAGGAATATTATAGGTCGATCGGGTTCAAATCCTGGTGTCATATTAACATCCAAAAAATTGTAGAAAATCTGTTTATTTCTTATATGAAATATTGGCCCCTCCTAAAAATCCATCAGCCGTTCGGAGGCGACTTAGTATAAACTGCAGGTCTCTCCATTTGTTGAAAAAACATCAAGACGCAAAACCACAAATTGGCCCAAAATCGCTTCATTGGTTACAAAGCGCCAATTATATATAAAAGAAGCAATTAAAGAGAAAAAACGGGGAAAATTTATAAAATGATATGCGCTGCTTTTGAACGACACCGCGCTCGTCCACAAGTGTCGCTTTGCCTTGGTGTGGGTTTCCATATTTTGAGTCACCCAACCTACAGCCCAGACTTGGCTCCGAGTGATTTTTGTCTGTTTCCAAAAACGAAAAAAGAGTTAAGTGGTATACAATTTATCACTGATGATGATGACAAGGAGGCAGTTTCGGTTTATTTTCAAGTTAAAGAAAAACTTTTTTCATGATTATACATATGTAGAAAATAATTGAAGGATCCGAAAAATATATCCGTCTTGAAGGCATAATATGAAAAGGAAAAATATTTGTTTTTTCTCGCTCTTATCCACAATAAGAACACAAAACTGCGCCTTAGTAATTTTAATAAATTTTCAAGCTTTTAAAGGGACTTTTAGTATAAGTTAACTTGCGTTTATTCATAGCATTTACGCTGATGAGAGATTTGTGCAAATTTTGTATATACGTACATACATACAAGTATACTATAAGTTGATGTTTACAAAAAAATATAGTAAACCGCAAATATGTATGCTAGATAGTATGTATGTACGAAAATTTAACAAAACGAATGTTTAACAGATGTGCAAGAATTATAATGTTGAAAATTTATGTGAATTGCTAAGCAATTCCCAATAATAGCTTTAGTTAGTACAGCTGATGATTCAGTTGTGCCTAAATACATAGATATATATTGACACACACACACACACCATACAAAAAACACACACACACATAATTGCACTTGACATCGTCAATCATAGCCTTACCGTCAGACAGAAATTTGCTATTGTTTGGCGAGGTGTGAAATATGTATGTTTAGTTTAGCGAGATTTTAAATGTTGACTAATTTAGGCAGAAAGAAAAAGAGAGAGAGAGAGAGGGAGCAGCAAGGCACAAAAAGGATTAAATACGAAAACAAGAGTTGCGAAACATTTCTAGTGATTAACAATCATTATTTGTATATATGTATGTATGTACATAAATATATAGTATGTAGTAAATGTAGTATTGTTTTGGCAATAAAAACGTTTAGTTGTTAATTTTTTTTTATTTCTTGGGCAATCTTTTACAGAAACTATAATTGTTTTTAAATGCAACGGCATATAGCGAAAACATGATGCAAATCCACGCATCGCTTTAAATTATTGCCTACAAAATATTTTCGCTCTAATACCGTTGACCTCAACCATGAGGTGTACGTGCAAATAAATTTGAGAATTTAATTGGTTTTCATTTGCGCTAAGCCAATCGGCTTAGAAATAAATTCAATGTCAATAAAAATTATTATAACACTTGAAATCGTACATAATTGGACAAGTGAATGTGTCATCGACTGCAGACAGTGTGGCGCGACATAATTATGTTCACACATTCACACAATTTAAGCGTATGCAAATGTAAATGATCGCTATGAAAAAATCACCGAATTTCTATCAAATCAAAAACATTAGAATGAATTGAAGAAAGAAAAATAAAGAAAATATACGACATCAACGAGACGTTGGTAATCCTAGAAATTATTTCATTTTGACACCTCAGACAAAAATTAAGTGAAATTGTTATAGGTGCGCACCAGCCATAAGTAGGGCACAAGATTCTGCATTTTGTTTTTCAATCAAAAGTTAAATCTGCGTGCGGCAAGTGGGTCATTGCAGCCACAAAACGGCAGGTAATTAATGCTAAGCAGCTGCTGCTTGCGTTGACTGCGACAGTCGATTGATGGACAGCAGACAGACAAGACAGAAAAGACGGACAAATAAACGTGCTGCGCCATACATTTACTTTGGCTGACCACTGCATGTGTGGGCAGGCAGTACTCCCCACCAAGTAGCCTTGCTGTGATTTAGTTCAAAAGCTAAATTTTTATAGGAAAAAAAAATTGCAAACAAAAATTAGTAAACATAAGTTTACAGTCACTGGTGGCTTATTAGGAAAGATGCTATTTGAGATGGTTTCGATGGATGGAAGTTTCAGGTGGAACAAGTGCTACCGTGAAATTATTGCCAAACCCGAATAGACGCGATGACCGGATGGAAATCTTATTCGTTGACCGTGCTTCGTCGGACCCGAAAAAGTGAATGGCTATTTTAGTTGGTTTTTTACAATGTACTTTTTGGTTAACAAAATGGATCGTAAAGTAAAACCCACCGTCTGCGTAAACTTCCACACACCAGCGCGACGCTTGATCTTTTCCAGGAAAGATGTTCAGGTGGATATCGGGAAGGCGAAAGCTCCCAAATCTATTGGAGCGGACGAATAAGCATGCTGATGCAAAAACATTAGCCGGAGAAACCTCCCCTACTAATGTTCTCAATTTCTCTTTGACCACTCTTATAATTCCCGATATGTGCGAATTGGGTAGAGTGGTCCCGTTGCTTAAACCAAGGATACCAGCGAAAAAAGAAGGGTCTCATCCATCCTATTATTTCTACAGTAGCGAAGACAATTAAAGCTTAGCTGCTCCCGTCCACGATCTCAGCTTAATGGCATATCAGCTTGGCTTCTTTGAAGTGCACAGTACCAAAACCGCATAAACGCCCAGATAGTCCAAAGCCTTAATCAAAACCAGCCCTGCGCATGAACTGTGTTGGTAGCAATGGAACTGTAAAAAGCCTTTGAAACCGTTAATCATTCAGTGCTACTCTCGAGCATTAGGGTTCCTCATAACCATCGCGGTTGAAGAGCTGTCGAGGAGAGAGAACTACTTGCGTAGTTGGCAATCATCGCTAGAGTTTCGAAGTAAATCTTTTATACTCCGTAAAATTAAACAAGAAGTTCCGCAGGATGGTGTCCACTCTCCGCTTCTGTTAATTATTCCAATAGGAACTTCCACCAGAGAGTGTGTTTGGATCTCATATACCGATGACCACTCGATATCGGCGTCTGTTCAGGATATGGATAATCTATGTTCGAAACTGTAACTTCGCCGACCACTTCTGCTACCAGCGAAACCCTCGGTTACTATTTCACAGAGCCACATTAGACAGTCTGCATCCCTTCACTCCGCATACGACTGCAACAACAACAAAATCCCCAAATCGTTAGCCAACAACACCTGACTTAAAGACAAAGAAATTAGATCCCGAGGTTAGTCTAATTGTATGCCCTCTAAAACAAACTAATTTAACCCATCTTTCCATTTGGTCCGAACCCATCAAAGCAGTTCGATTCCTGGAACACTCATTAGATGATCTTGATGACTTATATTAGTCTCGCCTGCTCCTAAGCGTGTAGTGTTTCCGTACCCATCATTTTGGTCCAATATTACAATTTTTCCTCAATTATGTGAGCATCACTGTCCGCGTAAGTGGTTTTAAATAGCAACCCACGCAGCAGCAATAGCCACAAATGCAATTTGCAGTCAATCGAGGAATGGTGTGACGCCAATGCGCCGTAATTAACAAGGGAAACAGATTTTTTCCTCTATATAATATACAAAAATGTGCGGGGTTTATATGAATGTATATTTAATTAAATAAATTTTACTTTTTATGATTAGCACCCGATGGGAAGTACGAGTATACTGTGAAAATTTCTTGTTTATATGGAATATAAACATTTTAACGAACTCCGTAGAAAATTTTCATGAATTACATTTTATGACAGTAAAACACTCAAGTAATGATTTCATTTCCTTAACAAACCCACACTAAGATATGGTGGAATATGCAACTGAACACAAATAGCATTACAGAGTAATGCATTTTACCCTTTCACTTAATTTTATTGTTATTATTTTTATTAGTATCAGCACCAAATGTGACAAAAAAATAAGTATTGGTATTATTTATGCACTTATGGGTAGAGTGGTCTAGTAAATTATATTTTTCTATAAATTTCGATTTGTTGTTGTTGCTATTATTGTATACACATTAAATTATAATACACCCAACACTATAAATTAAAAATATTTATGAACAATCCACGTGCACTTACCTCCTTCTCTTTTTCTTTCTCTTCCGCATCGTTAGCTGAATCTTGTCGTTCTGGATCTAGCTCCTGTAAATGCAAAATTAAGGAAAATGAGAAAATATTTAAAATATTTAATGTTTAATTTCGGTATTTAAAATGCATAAAATTCATAAATTACAACAATTAATCAACGTCAGGCGTGGCGTTGTGAATAAAAATATAACAGATGCCCCTCAACCAATTCATTTTAAAATTCAAAATTGAAATTTGCAATAAATTATAGTAGACATACATAAATACAGCAATTATATTAACCAACACTCACAACTGTAGATTAATTGCGTTTCTAAAATGTCGTTTTTCTATTTAAGAGAAAACACGAGGATAAATTATTATTAAAAATTTTTTTGTTATTATTTTAAAACATTTTTAATGTCATTTAGCTTGCGTGGCCCACCTGCCGTTTCCCTCGGAGCTTTTTTTATTTTAAAAGAAGTTAAGAAAATTTTGCATAATTTGACATCCATTGAAGAGGAATGAAATCTTGAACTCTCTCTCTTATAACTCATATAGAAAGCAAGCAATATGTATTTACTTTCGTATAATTGAACTTTTTCTCAATATATATATGCATATACTCACATCCATATCGATATGTACAACGCCGGTGGATCTTCGTTTTGGTTTCCTTCTTCGTTGTATAGCCGATTGAGCAGACAAATTGCGATTATCATTTTCTTTGTCGTTATCTAAATGGATAAAAATAGATAATAATAAAAAAATGAGATTTTCGAATGAAATTTATTAAAAAAAAAAAACTGAATTTACCTTTATCATCATTAGTTTTAGATGCCGCAATAGCGGTAGCGGCTGTAACGGTGGCTGTTGTATTGGCTGCGGTTGATGTGGCGGAAGTAGGTGTAACGCTGCTGCTGCTGGAGTTGCTGCTATAAGCACTATTAGCAGATCCACCAGTGAGTCTTCGACCGAAAATGCTAACACCATCGTTGCTGTGGGTATCGTTGCCAAGCAAGGAGCTGGATGTAGTGGCATTAACTGGTGCCGAAACTGGTCGTCCAATTGAATTCAACGATTGATTCGAGGAATTTACTGCAGGAAAAAATGAGAATATTATTATGATATTTTAGGAAAATTTTCAGAAAATATGTTACAAATTAAAAAAAAAATGTGGTATAAATTAAAAAAAAAAATAAATATGAAAAACAATATAAAAACAGCATTTAAAAAAAATTTATAAATATATAAAGTTAAAAATAAAACATTTTAAAAATTAAAAAAATGCTAAATTATTTTAAAAATTAAAAAACATGTAAAAAAGTATATTAAGAAATTTAAAAAAATTTTTGTAAATAAAAAAATATTTAAAAAAATACAAGAAAAGAACAAAAATTAAACAAATTTAAAAATAATATAAAAAACTTTAAAAACAATATGGAAAAACTAAAAATTAATTGAAAATTAAAAAAAATATTAGTGAACTCAAAAGAAAGTTTTAAAATTAAAAAAAAAAAGTTTATATTAGAAAACTTAAAAATATATAACAATATTAAATTTAAAAAACGATTAGAAAAATTTACATAACTTAGAAAAAAGAATTAAAAATTCTGAAAATAAAAAACTTTAAAACAAAAAAAATTAAAAAAAATTAAAAAAAAAAATATTAAAAATAAAAAATTTGAAAAACAGAAACAAAAAATTAATTTAGAAAATTAAAAAATAGAAAAGTATTAGTATATATTAAAAAGTATTATTAAAATAGGAAAAAAAATTTTATTATTAAATGATTACAAAATGAAAAAATTGAAAATTTAAAAATTTAAAAAAATATTTAACAATTAAAAAAAAAACAAAAAAAAAAATGAAGTAAAAAATTAAAAATAATATTGAAAAAAGTAAAAACTTGAAATAATATTGAAAAAGGTATTAGGATATTAAGACTACAAAACTGAGACACATAAATATGTAACTAAAAAAAATTTAGAAAAAAACATTAAAATATAAAAAAATATTAAACAAAAAAAAAATGAATATTGAAAAAATATAACAAAACTATAATATGACAATTACAAAAAAATATTAAAAATATAAATTAAAAATTAAAAAAACTATATAATAAAAATTCAAATTAAATTATTAAGAAATAAATAAATATTAAAATATAAAAAATTATTAGAAAATTTAAAAAAAAAATTATTAAAATTTAAAAAAAAAATTATTAGAATATCAATAGCAACATATCAAAAAGAATTAAAAAAATAGAAAAAAAAACAATAAAAAAATAAAATACAATATTTAGAAATAAAAAAATATTAACTAATAAAAAAATTTTAAAACTAAAAAAAAAATAATTATTAAAAAGTAAAAAAAAAAAATATTAAAAAAAAAAAATATATTAAAAAATAAAAATAAATGTTAAAAAATAAAAAAAAAACTTAAAAAAATTAAAAAAAAAATATTAAAAAATTTCATGTTTTGCATTTAAAACGTAAAAATTAAATAATTAATAATATTAAAAGAAAAACCTTATATTATTTAAAAACAAATTGAATATAATACTATACAAAAAACGATATTTAACGTAAAGCATTAATTTTTTTTTTTGACTCACATGAATTACTGTTGATACGACGTTGTGATATGGTTGACGATAAATTGGCAGCGGCAATAACAGCTGGCGCACTTGGTATAATTGTGCTATTATTTGGTGGAAATGTGTTCCCACTCGATGCATCTTCAAGTTTGAACTAAATTACGGGGAATTATTGAAAATAATTTTTTTTTCCAATTAATATGGGATATATTGGCGCGCAAAATGAATTTAATTCAAATATAAGTAGGTATATTTTTAAAAGTAAAGCTACAACAAAATGTGCTCTCATAATAATGATAATAGTAGTTCGGAACCGCACGTTAATGTTGTTGTAATGTACATAGGAAATTTATTACTTCGGGTAGCTGATAGCAAAACGTTCTACAACACAATTAGGCGGTGTATGTTTGTATAGGGGGATATACGAGAAACACAGAAAATATTAAGATAAGCGTGTGAACACAATTTCTACAAATTTTTTTTTTATTTTTATTTATTTATTTTTTTTATGATTTTTGTTTTTAAAAGTAATAGTTTAATTTTATCTTTTATTTCTTTACCAAAACCGTATTAATGAATAAAAATAATTTTATATTTTATTAATATTTATTGCATTTTTTGAAATGCAACTGACACCGGATACGAAAGGGAAAGCTTTAATACTATCATCTTACTTTTTTTAACGTTAAAAAGGAGAAAACAATCTTTTCATCTAAAAATTCTACTCTTTCATAAATTTAAGCGTCACCTATGGGAGAGAAATAACTGGGTAATTGTAACCGGAAAAAGGTTTTTAACAAGTTTAATGTAAATTACAAAATTATGTACTACTCAGAACAAATACCTACGCACCCTAGGTAGGTCTAAAATTTTATATCGTAACCGCTCCAGTTTCATATTGCAACAAATAGTTACAATATATTGATGATATTTTGAAGAAAATAAATGGCTAAAGAATCAGTTTTCATTACTACACTATCAGTATCCATAATCGGATTCGACCCAACCCAATTTCGAAAGTGGTCTAAGAACATTTTTGCGTTTTCTAGTACAACTAGCTAGCTTATAACCTTCAAATAACATCCGCTAAGCCTACCAAGGAATATACACTAAGCCCTAACTAGTTAAAAAAATATATACCAATTAGATATATTAAATTTATTAGTTAAAGCTATTTCAAAAATCGATTTTTGAACACATAAATCACAGTGAATACGAATGTATGTAGATGCGATTGTTGGCAAAAACTTAGCAGATTTTGATTTATTTGGTAAAGCGGAAGAACATAAATAACTAAATATGATGATAGGTGAGTTATGGTGTACATTAATATTACATTTAAATACAAATATACACATTTATATAACATTCACACAAATGGGTAACGATATTATGGCGCTTAGTAGGTGAGACAAGTTAAGGTTGATTTAGATATGTATGTATGTTGGTATAATTTAACAGTTATTTTTAGAGGAGTTTATATACATTAATACACAGTTAGTTTAGAAAAGCAACAATTAGTGGTAACAACAACAATAAGATGTACGAGAAAGCAAATATGAATATGGTATAGATGGTGTGATAGAAAAGCTTTTATTTTTGCTGGGCTACTTTTTTCACAAAATAGTATTATAAATACAAACTACTACTTCCAATCGCTTTCAGGTATAAGTAAGTACAGGCCAAAATACAAATTAATTAAATTATAAAAATTAATAGCTACTTTCATAAAAATGTGTAAAAATTAATATATTTATTAAATATAAAAAATATTAATTTATTAATGGATACATAGTAGATGCACAATTTTATGCAAATCGGTTTCTTTTAAAGTTAAATATAATTATTTTTGACTTTAAAAAAAAATAAATAAATGTGAAATTTTTATATAAATTGAAAACATCAAATTAAAATAAGTAAACTTCAATTATTTTAAGAAATTAAGTAACTAAACGCTTATTTTAAGCAATCAAGAATTTATAGAATTTTTGTATCAAATATTTTTCAGTTTTTATTACAAAAATCCGGAAAGAAAATAAAAAGTTTGCATACATTTTGATCTATGGCAAAAGTAAACTTCTTTTAAAATTTTAAATTAATTAAAATAAATTTATGTATTGTATATAATATTTCACATTTTGCTAGTAAGTAATCCGTGGACCAATTGTTTGTTAATTTTTTAAATATATTTTTATTTAATTTTTTTAATATTTCGATCCGATTTCCTTTATGGGTTATTTACTTCAGTAAAATGTATTCAAATCTTTACATTAACGTTTTTATGACTGTCTATGGTATATATATGTGTGTGTGCATTTCTCTTAAAATATTTTCTCTGGTCTTCTTCAATGCTTTTACGAAAATAAAAAACAAAAAAAAAATACAAAAGAAAATACGCTGTGTGTCTTGTGTTGGCAACGCTGGAGCTGAATTGTTTTCACATTTTTGATGGCTGGTATTTGGTGATGGCACTACTAAACAACGATAACACTAAAAATATATTATACAACGCATATAATTTCAAATATATGCCAAGTCCCTCTTGCACTCTCAAACAAAATTTCTTTACAATTAGCACATACTAATACCCAACTTTTGTACAAAAAAAAATCGAAATCTTTTAACTACGAACACATAATAAACGAACGAACGAACGCACGAGAACGCGTGTTGCGATATCACGACGTTAAAGTCGAAATAAAGCACTGTTTTGGGTTGTACTATTTGATGGATGGTTTTTGGTTTTGCAAACTGAATTTCGAAATTTTTCGCTTTTTTTTTGTTTTTTGTTTTTTTTTTGTATAATAGGGTCGTACGCATGCGCGTACAATGCATTACCTTACAGCCAGCATCGAATTTCAAACGCCAAGATGGTCGTCGCTCAGCCATTGTACTACTACTGCTACTGCTGGTGCTGCTGGAGGACGCTGTCGTTGTTGTTGCCGCGTCCATTTGAGGCCCTACTGTGCCACCGCTACAACTACTAATACTATCGATAACAGCGTTTTTGGCTTGTGCCTCGCTCGACGCCGCCGCTTGTGATTCTTTATTATCATAATTACTGTGTAGTGACAGTGAGGAGGAGTCTAAACTGCGTCGGCTGCTTAGTAAAGTTTTACCATAATTTGTTACGCCGACTGAAGCGAGTGCCTCATTATTGGCGACGTCATCATTTTCCTCTCTCGCCTGCTGTAGCGCTGGTGGTAAAGAACGTGTTTTGCTAACGACAGCTGACAACGCATCGCCTTCAAAAGCATATTTGTTCGCTTCGTAGCGTAGTCGTTCCGCCAATGTTAAGGCATTATTGGTGTCCGGTTCGAAAGGTATGCGCTTTTCACGCAAACGCACAGGACTTTCAATTGTCGGCGTATTCGCGGTAGCGCTGCTAGGCGTTGGGGATGTCGTCACAGCGGTATGCGTTGAGGAACTCGCCCCGCTAACCAGTGGCAATGGAATAAGTGTATTTGGGCGTTTGCGATCGGTATATGAAGTGGTTGTTTGTCCAGCGGATGTTTGCAGCTTTTGAAGTGCGTTTTCGCTGCCAATGCACTCAGTCTTTTCAGTTTCTATTTCATTTATTTCAATGTTTTCACTTTCATCTGTTTCTTCATCTGATTCCTCATCAGCATCGGCGTCTTTATCCTCAACATTTTCATCATCACACTCTTCAACCTCTACACCTTCCGCTTTTGGTGCCTGTTCTTCGACAGCATTTTCATTTTGCTGTTCAGACTCACTTGCCTCATCGTCGTCCTCGTCCTCGTCGTCCTCGTCGTCGTCATCGTCGTCGTCGTCATCAACGTCAACCTCCTCAGCTATGTTTTCATTTTCCGTTTCTAACCTATTCTCATTTTCACTCTCTTCGGATGCGTTTAATTTTTTTCTAACGGTTTCTTGATCTGCATCCGTTTCATTGACTGTTATTTCCGGTGGTGTCACCACTATCGTCGTTTCCACAGTTTCAGTGGGTGCCGCGCTGCCCACATACGAGTGTCGCGGTGTTAGCGTGTATGTGGCACTAACCTCTTCCTCATCATTATCATCTGTAGTTGCTTCGTCGGTTGTTACATCGTCTAGGATTGTTGCTTTTGTACTAGAATTCTTTCTAGTTGGCGCTACGATTGTGAAGGTGGCAGAAACATCTTCGCCATCATTTTCCACATCGTCTTCATCTTGCTGCTCAGCTTCAGTACTTTCCTCTTCTTCTTCTTCTTCAACATTACTTTTCTCTGTTCGCGCAATAACTGTGTTGTTAGCGTGGTATTCAGGGATTGACATTTCATTATCAACTGATTGGCTTGATTCTTCTGGTGGAAGTTGTTGCGTTGCTGTGAGTTGCTCAGTAGTTTCAACTTCTTGTTGCTGTGTTGTTGTTGGAATTATTATTGACTCTGAAGTTGTTGCTGCTATTTCTGCAGCGACTAGCGTTTCATTCTGTTAATAATTTGTGTTTTTTAATTGAACGAAAATCACATTTTTGTATAATCTTTTGGTATGTGTTATATGTACATACATATACATATGTACGTACACGTATGTATGCATGTGTTGTGTATATATGGTAGTAGTTAAGAAATATTTGCGTTAAATAGTAATACTAAGTAACTAATTAAGTAAATATTTAACTAAAGAAAGCGTACAGTTTCAAATAAATACGTTCGAAAATACTTTTTTTTTTTTTGAAATAAAATTTACATAAAATTGCGCTTTATTGAGCGCACTAAAATTTTTGCCAATCAATTTGTTTATAAAAAAATATATATTTGTGTATTTAAATATATATAAATAATAAAAATATTCATGCATTTCTAAAGTTGCAGTTCATGCAAACGCACAAAAATATTGTATCTAATATAATATAATATTATAATATAATATTAATAATTTCAAAAATAACTACCGAGATTTCGTTTTGATATTAAACTTTGTTGTTTACCTTATTGACGACTGCTGCGCAATTATACGTAATATTTAATATCATTACAGTTGGTGTTAAATGCTTTTGTTCAATATCGTTTTGAAATTTTGTAGGAGTGTGTAAATACATTTCCCAATTAGATATACATTTGTTGTTATTAATTTATTTGCCCAGACTATTCGAAATGCATAGAACAAAAAAATATGAATCTAATAAAAATTTAATATTTAATATTATTTTGGCTGATCGAAAGGAAATTAATCCAAAACCGACTGAGAGCTAAAATATTAAACTAAAACAAAAAAAAAAAAAAAAAAAAATACAGGGTTTTTCAAAACCGCACCGATGTTCAAAGAAAAATTACCATTTTGGAGTTAAATGACCGGATGTTTATTTCAATGTAAAGAGGAAGATATGCAATTAATAATGGAAAACAATATCAGCAAAATCCCTGTCACGGCTACGCTTACAGCACCGTATCCTTTTTTATGAAATTTTCAATCACTAAATCGCAAACTGGTCTTGAATCGACATCGATCTATTGGCGTATACCTTATCTTTCACGTGGCCCGAAAGGAAAATGTCGCAAGGTGTTAAATCACATCATATATTTCTTCAATATCCATTTTTAAGATCTTATTACAGCAGGTTTCTTCAACAAAATTAACAAAACGAAATCTCAAGTTTTTAATTATCAATAATTGCTCATTTTTACAATATAATTTTGTTAAATACTAAGAGTTTGGTGCACAAGTTGTCATAAAAATATTGTCAATAAATAAACCGATACAATAAATATCTGATAACTGCAAAATATTAACAAAAATGGTATGCGAATCACTTGAATCTTGCTATGCCAAGAATTTTTCGTAAATTTCGAACATTATGACACATTGTGAACACCGTAATTACAATAGAATAAATAATTACTTTTGTCTACATTAAATATTATGCAAAAACAAATAGTAATAAATATGCATAATTGATATTTTAAAATATTTAATGCATTCCTTATAGATATATAAAAAAAAAATTACTTTAGTATATGAATAATTTAACTATTAGTTTCAAAAAACATAACTTACGAGCTGCTTTAAAGAAACACTAAAATACGACAATACAAAACGGCATATTCCTAAACATACAATACAATATACATATACATATATTCAAAAGTGCTGCCTAAACTAAAATAAATTAAAAACAAGTCTCATAAGTAGTAAAGATAGAAGTAGAGTTTCAAAAAAAAAATAATAATAATAATATTAAATAAATAAAGGCGCGAGTGTGTGTAGTCCTGGGCAGATGAACTCACATACGAGCATGTGAATATATTATAGATGCTATTAAAAAGTATCGGCGGCGGATGCTGTCAGTTGTTGCTTTGTTTAAGTATTTTTGCGTAATTTTTATTTTTTTAAAATTGCATTATTTATTTAATTACTTTAATACGCTGATAAGGTATATTTGCGCTTTTTATTTTTTATTATTCATTTATTAATATTTTTTTTTTTGTTTGGTTAATGACACGTTTTAGCGAATACTAAAACAAACAACACAATAATGAAAGCGTCAAAATGCACGAAATTGGTGGGCGGCGTATATGAAAATTGTCCCTTTTGGTTTGACAAAAACAAAAAAATGTAATAAACTGACTATGCTTCAGCAGAATTATAGCAATTTCTTTATTTTTTTTTATGTTTTTTTCATGACCTTTACTGCTATGCCATTATGAATTTTATGTATGTACATAAATGTTGTTTGCAAGGCAATGTTCCCTCTTATTTTTTTTACACTATAATTTATGAAATTTAATATACCGCCTTACACCATCAGATAATAGTAGTTCCAAAGCCTAGGTGGTGGTTGTGGTGGTAGTGGTAGTGGTGATTTCCACAAATCCAAGTGGTGGGTTGGTGATTTATAGTAAAAGTGAGTGAATTTTTTTTTTAAGTGTACAAAGTGTTGGATTTTGTGGTGGATAATATTCGGTTGTTTGGTTGGTTTGTGGTTGCTTGGATCGGGTTGTAATGATATTGGTGGTGGTGGTACACTACGATTAATTGATTATCCAAAAAACCAACAAACGATAAGTATTTATATTTAATATTTAAACTAAATTTAATTTTTTAATAACATTTCCAAATAACAGCACCACTTCCAAAGCATTTTAAATGTGATTTTCAAAATGTGTATTTACGTTTCGATATTGACTGACTGTTTTTTAATGTAACAATTTTTGTTTTTGATGAAAGAAATACAGAACAGTAATAACTTTTAATGGAATTGATTTGCAATGATTAACAAATTCGTTGGCGGATATGGTGAAATTGTTGTTGGTGGTGGTAACAGTTTTCTTTGTTCTTTTTATATATATATATATTTTTTTTTTTTGGTGACACAAACACCTGAAGGACATTTGGTACGGCACAAGATGAGAGTTTTACATTGACTTTGTTGATAGATTTTCGTTTGCAATTTCACAAATACAAAATAATTCAATTGACATGTACTGTATAACAATATGAAACACGTATTGACAATACAATTTTTTTTTATAATTAATGATAAATTACGGTATATGTTTGTAAGTAGTATATATATGTATGTATGTAAATGGTATTATATTATAGCCTAAATATGCTTTTATTTAGTATTTAAATAGCAATATGTAAAGAAAATACATATATATTTTCTCTCAACTTAATTGTTATCTGCTCTTAAGCTTGCCGATGTGAATTTCAATTGATTATTATTATTATTATTAATACTATTCGCAATTGTGTACTTACGCTGCTGCTATTATTGTTGTTATTCATATTTGAATTTTTCTTCTTAACCAACTCTTCGGCACTCTTGATTTCATCCAACGTTACACCCTGTGTGGAGCGACGCGTCTCACGCACACGTTTAGCGTGCGCTTTACGTTGCGTTTCACTCTCCTCGTCACGCACGGGTGGCACAAAGGATCTGCAAAGGTGTTAAATGCATTAATTATGTATATGTATATAATATGTGTAGATATTTCGCAGACGATGTCAGTGGTAGTGGGCTAGTTTTGCAGAACGAGAAATAATGAACATTCATGCACGTGAAAGTAGAGTATGCCAAGATTGACATTTTGGTAATGATAAGTACAAAGAAAGCGGGTTAATTGGCTTGTTTTGGAGAGCAACGTAGAAAATAAAAGGAGGCTTGTAGTGTTATTCGTATGCCTTTATCAATAACATTCGATAATGTAATGCAATATACTTCCCAAACCATCGGCATTGATGTTTTAAATATGGTAACTTTAAAGAATGGGTTTAAAAAAAGAGAAAATGAAGCGTTTCAGGGTGTCAAAATCACACATCTGTATAAGAGTTTTTACATTTCGGGCATTATATATAGTAGGTAAGTTGACATTCGGTTCCATCGCATCCTTAGCATTACATTTTACAGAAATTTATATTAAGGCAATCATTCAAAAGGCCTTGGCCCAGTAAAATTGGGCGAAATGGCAGCCAACGCAAGTTCAAAACTTGGATTTTTCTTTGGGATATTTGGAAATCAAATTTATGTCTTTGTTAATATTTCGACATTGATAAAAAAAATTGCTCGCATTAACACTGTAAGTATAGGGAGTACCAAAATTAACGAAAGATCTGAAGACTAAAATCTGTGTTTTCTATTTAATTAATATCTTGCATTAATTTTCGTACATCCCATATATACATATAGGTATATGTACATATATATAATATGTATATGTTCACAGTGAAGTCCTAGTAAATACCAGGTGTGTTAATTGAAATTTGCCGGTTTTTTCGATAAAGAAAACACTTAATTTTCAGAGGAATCTCAAAAAATTTTTTATTCAAATTATTGACCATTGGTTTCTACACATTTCGCCCATCTCTCAGGCAAATTATGGATACCATTCCTAAAAAACTTTTTCTCTTTCGAGGCAAACCATTTGACGAGCCATTTTTCGACTTCTTCAAAATTAGCGAAGCACTGCTCTGCAAGGGAGTGTCCCGTCGATGCGAAAAGGTGATAGTCGGACGGGGCGAGATCTGGAGAGTACGGCGGGTGCGATAATATTTCCCAATTAAGTGTTTTCAATGTGTCTTTCACCAGTTTAGCGGTATGACACGGCGCGTTGTCATGTTGCAAGATAACTTTGCCATGTCTTCGGGCCCACTCCGACCGTTTTTCGATCAACGCATGTTTCAAATTGATCATTTGTTGTCGGTAGCGATCCGTGTTTACCGTTTCTCCAGGTTTTAACAACTCGTAGTACACCACACCACACTGGTCCCACCAAACACAGAGCATTGTCTTACGGCCAAAGCGATTTGGCCTTGCAGTCGAAGGGCCAGCTTCACCAGGGGAAAGCCATGATTTTTTTCTCTTCGGGTTCTCAAAATAAATCCATTTTTCGTCCCCCGTGACAATTCGATGCAGAAAAGATTTCCTTTCAAATCGTTGATTTTCTATTTGTCTATCGTACAGCTGGTGTGGCATCCATTTTCCATACTTCTGGATTTTTCCCATGGCTTTTAAACGTTGGCAAATTGCTCCTCGAGTTACATGTAGTGTTTCTGCCAATTTTTGTTGCGATTGGGTTGGATCAACATGCAATTCCTCGTCTTCGAACTTTTTCGCTGCATCAGGATTTTCATTGTCTGTCAAATCGAAATCTCCACTTTTAAATTGACGAAACCATGTCTCACATGTTCTAATCACTGGAGCATGTTCACCATAAGTTTCTACCAGCTTCAGCTGCTTTTTTCTTTTGATGAAACGAAACTCGACATCTTCACTGAGGTAAACAAATATGACGCTATTATGGTATTTTGGCGGAATGTGACTTGCGTATTTTTGTAGGTTAATGTCAATAGAAAAAAATTAAATACCTGCCAAATCATAGAAATTTATACATATTGCTAGCGACATCTACTAGTAAAACCGGCACACTTCAACAAACACACCTGGTAAGCCATACGTTGTGTAGTACTGACAATAAAAAAAAAATCAAGAATAATTTGTCATTTTATACACGGCGAGTTAGAGCGTGGCTTACAACAAACAGTCAGTATACAACAAACGGTTAATCAAAAAAAACATTTTACACGTTTCAAACGAAATTTGTAAATACAAAAAATAAATTTAAAAAAATATTAGAAAAGTTAAAAAATATATAAAATTAAGCTTTTATACAATTAAACAAAAAAAATATATATATTAAAAATTTAGAAAAAAAAATATTTCCTTAAAAAAAAATAAAGCAAAAACAGCAAATTAATACAGCGCAAAAACATGAATTTCCACGGCGAGAAAACCATATTTACTTGAAGAAATTTTTGAAAATCGTGCCGGCTGACATTTTCTGCTTTGTAGTAGTAGTAGTAGTAGTAGTAGTTGGTGTTGCTGGTGCAGCTGCATCAGAAGTAGATGATGTTGACTGCTGTTTAGTGTCATTATTATTATTATGGTTACCATTATTGTTGTTATTATTGGCAGTGTTTGCATTTGTGATCGTATTACTGACAATATTATTATTATTATTGCTGGCGACACTTGCGGCAACTTTACCAGCAGCATTTGCTGTACTAGTGGGGTTGCTATGAAGGGGAGGAAATTGTGAAGTTTGTTTATAAAACATAGTAACAAATGAATAGAATAAAGAGAAAAGTGTAAAAGAATTTAATTAAATAATATGAAATAAAAACATTAAAAAGTAGAAATTGTTTAACGTGAGACAAACAAGAGAGCGAGAGTGTTGGAAAGAGTGCAGAATTCATCATAAACGCAGATAACAGTCCGATTTGTTTTTGTTTCATTATATACTTAGATTTTAATATATATTTTTTCCATTGCTGCAGAGAATATGGCTTTTATTCATTATCAACTCACCTGCGTATCGGTGTTGTTGTTGTTGCTGTCGATGGTGTAGTGATGGCGGTGGTTGTTGTTAACGTAGTCGAATCAGCTGTTGATGGTGTGCTAGTTGTGTACGCTGTTGTAATAGCTGTGGCCGACGTATTCGTCGAAATAGTTCTAAATCAAGGAAAAAATGGAAGAAATTTTAAATGAAATCCATTTTGATGCTTTTATATTAATGATACACTGTAAACACATACATACATATTTACAATAAATAAATTACTACATTTACGCACATACACACATATATTTAAATGATGATAGTTAAAAAATGTATTAAATAAAATAGCAGTGAATAAAGCGAAACGAAACAGATGACTAAGCAAAATATTCTTTTTAATTTTAATTATTTTTTCATTATAATTTTATTTTTTTTTTTTTTCATTTTCTTTTATATATCAAACGTTTCAATAATACAAAAAAAAAGAATTGAAATGAAAGCAAATTAACAAACCTGTAATTTCTATGATCTTTGAGTGATGCCGATCTTTGTACCGAATAATTTGGAATGGGCGTGTAAACGTTGCCTAATGCGCTTGTGGGATTATTGATAATGTTGGTGGTGGTTGTGGTTGTGGTGTTGGTGGTATTTATGTTATTCTTATTACTGTTATTTATATTGTTACTGTTATTGCTATTGCTGTTATTATTGATGTTGTTATTGCTATTGCTACTGTTGCTATTGTTATTTTGGCTATTACTGTTACTACTGTTGTTACTATTATTAAGTTGTTGCTGTTGCTTAGCCGGCAATATGGGACATGAATTGGCTTTTATGCGTGCGCGTAGCTCATGATATTTTTGATAGAATCTGATTTTTCATTTTTCATTTTCCATTTATTTTTATTTTTATTTTTATTTTTTTTTGTTTTAATGCATTTTCATTTTCCAATTTGAACACAAGAAAAGCATTAGATAATTTGTATATGAATTTATATATAGCAACAAGCGCGAGTGTTCAAATTATAATATTTAATATATTTATTTATGTATTATTTATTTATTTTTTTATTTTTGGTTAGCAGGACGATTTGTGGTTGTCGAATGGTGATTTGTGATGGTGTTGGTTGTAGTTGTGAGAATAATATGTAGTAGTAGTAGTAGTAGTGGTTTGATGATTTATTTTTATTTGAGTGAGTATATGCAAAAAATCATAAACAAATAAAGTTTTGTATTAGTAATTTTGTCACAAATCATTTAAAATATAAATTAATAATAGTTGTTTTTTAATATTTTTGAGAAAAAAATAAAAATCAACGCGTTGTTTGTGTATGTAAAACAATGTCAAAGCTGCACTAAAAAAACAAAAAAAAAAGATTTCGGAAACTAAGAAAAAAGTCCAAGTGAACTCTCTTTCAACAAGCGCGTTTGTTTAAGCCCGCACGAATGCACATTTGCAACTAATACATTGAATCATTTTTAATAGAAACTCAAATAATAACGCGCTCACGCACACATGAGTACATATGTTTTACCGATAAGCAGCAATATCTGCGCAAATGTTTCAATTTTCTAATTCAATTTGATTGTTTGCAATCTTATCAACTGTTAGAAATTTTTTGCGTAAAGATTTTTTAATAGAAAATAGCGTAACTTGGAGTTCCAAAGTATAAATTTGTACGTAGACCGACACTCGTTGGTAATACAGGTAGCAATGAAATACTTTTGTTATGTTTGCATGTAGATAAGTAAGAGAAAATATTTATATGATACATTCTATTTATTTGTCTTTTCAGACTTTTTTACAAAGAAAACTAACCTAACTAACAGTAAACAATATTTTTCAGTAATAAGTGGAGAATAAAAGTCAGTTATCATTCCAATATTTGTTTAAATGTGAAACAGCAAGCTAAAGCGTAAATTTAGCTCAAAATAACAAATTGTTCAATTATTATGTTTATGAATATTGCTAAATAATCGATAAAAGTGCAAACATGAACAGCTCGCCGAGTGACTGATAATGTACAATGGTGCTTATAAATGGAATGCAAAATTCACACCACGCATGTTTAAATGAATTTTTAGTGAAAAGCATAATTTCATTCGTTAAAAGCTGAATTGTTGAAAATTTCATATGAAAATCTTGACACGCTTACATACACAAACACACTGTGACACTAAAAATTTCAAATTTATTTAGGCAAAAGTAAAAAATAACTTGCAAATAACCATAAATTGTGCTTTAATTATATATTATATGTTCATATAAGTCCAATTTGGCGCCTTTGTTACTTACTTCTCATCATGCTCGAAGCTTTGGGTGCGCCTCAAGATAACATCTGATGTTTCTGTGGTGCTGTTAGTCTTACTAACATCTTTTTCAGGAACTTCTGCAAATGATAAATAAAAAAAATTGTTAAATAAATATTTTTTAATACCTAAATAAGAATTAGTATTTGTGCCTGTCACTCACGAATTTTCGTTGGACTTTCATTTTGTGTGCGCGCACGTGCCAAACTATTGCGTCGCCAAGGCGCTTCGTCCTCAGCGGTTTGGTTATCTGTTGCGGCAATTGTAGATGGTTTAATGGTGTCATTAGTTTGTTTTGATTCATCTACAAAGAGTTAGAAGTATATATGAAATGAGTATTAAAAGTGATAAAAAGAGTAGAAACAACAAAAACTTAATTGACGATACTTATAAACAATTTGTAGCGAAACGTAACAACAAAACCACTAAATGGCGTACATAAAATAAAAAAATTAATATAAAATCAAATATTTTGGGGCAAGTCATAAATCATATAAAACAAAATTCAAATCTAAAACCAAGAGGAAATCGCAAACGGCTGTCACAGCTACTGCCGTTACAGTGACCATAAAATTAAAAAAATAAAAAATAAAAACAACAACAATTTAAATCAAACTCGCATAAATTTTCAGAAATCAACTCAATCAATAAGATAATAATCAAAAAGCTACGGCATTTCCTGCTCCTGGTAAACGTAATTTTTTGAATATAAATCACTCCATTCGTCAGCAGGGAAATGCTATAGCTTTGCAAAACATAAACGCATACACACATACACACACACACACACACACACACAAACTACCAGACGCATTCACCAAAGATACCTTCAGGTTCGGATAGGCTGGTCGAATGTGAGCTCTCTGTTGAATCGGTGAGTTCAGAATCAGTTTCATCATATTCAGCTATACGTGCAAGATTATGAGTGTCCAGCTGATTATTACTATCAATCATTGGCAGTTCATTTGCAGTTACAGAAGCTGCTAGGCAACATGTATTTACAGTTTACGGAACGATACACACACAATATGTATACGATGAGCCAAGGTAAAGTTGGAAAGTAAGCACAATTATTGGCGTGATACATTGTAAGGCATAATGTAATACAAAATATTCATATATATGGTTTATTTGTATACTAGTTAAAATGGTGGAAAATGCCGAGGAGTGAATAGAAAAAAATGTTTCACAAATTATGTGTGTATGGTATATGAAATGCAAATATGGCAGTGAGTGTAGGAACTCAAGAGAATGGCAATTTTTTAATTGAAACTATAGAATAGAAACTAGAATAAACCTAAACTCGTGCACAAATAATTTAGTTTTTTAACGACCATGTGAACCTGAATAATTGAAGGTAACATAAAAAATGAAAGCAACAAACAAAGACAGGCAACAAACAAACGGTGGGAGTTTGGTAATAAAGAAAACGAGTTAAGATATAAATAAATTAGTGCGTATACTTTAAATAATCAAAAAGAATTATGTATGATTCTGTGTGTACTAATTTTTAAATATATTAATACATTTGTGTGTGTTTCTGCACATACCATTCACTTGATCCTTGGACTGATCCGATTTCACTTCCACTCGTATAATTTTCGTTGGCGTATTATCAATGTGATTTTCAATTTTATCTGAGATTCTGTCTCATTCGAAATATTTGTATGGAGAACAAAAGAAAGAAACAAAATAGTTTATAAAACAATTTAAATTTTTACAAACGAAAATGAGCAACCTGATTTGACTAGATGGACGTCGTTTGACACGTTTATTGCTGGTACTACGTAATTCCTCCAAGAATTTCGCCATTTTACGATCGGCCACATCGATGCACGTTTGACCGGCATAATTGCGTATATCCATATCGGCCATGGCATTAACAAGCATATCGGCTGCCTCCTTTTGGCCCCAATGCGAAGCCGCATGCAACGGCGTCCAGCCATCATTGTCCTGTTTGTCAACATTAGCACGCCCGGCGAGTAGTAAACTAATAACCTATCAAAAAAAAAAAATTAATTAAAATTATTAATTTCACGTTAGTAAAATATATGTACAATACCATACAAAATAATATTTGCATACCTTCGTATAACCCTTAGCTGCAGCTACATGCAACGCTGTGGCACCTGTTTTCGGATGCGGCCGATCTACTTCGGACGCATCGCTGCGCAACCATTTTTTGGCATCACTCAACATTAGCTGCTCCTCCGCTTGGCGCGCCTTCTCACAGTCGATATTGTGTTCAGTCATCACGTTTTGCATGAAATCCATCATTGCCAAATGTTGTATATCGACAGCCAAGTCCACGGCCAAGTCACCATCACTATTCACAGCCGCTGGATCGGCGCCATGTTCCACCAAATAGCGTGCTATGCTTACGAAGCTGCATGCGCGCGGCGGGGTAACAAAAAAAATGGAAAAAATTAAAAAAATAAATACGGTTGAAACAGTAACGAAAGAAAAAGACACAGTGATTGGTAAATAATTTAATTATATTGCGAAAGAAGCGAGAGTGCAAATGTTGGATTTTTTTTCTTCTGTTAATTTTCTTTTCGTTCCGTTCGCAAATTTCGCTTTCAAAAGCAGTTGGTAAATTGTTTACTCACCCGCATGAGGCAGTGGCATGTAACGGCGTCCAGCCCTCATTATCTTGTCTGTTTATATCAGCGCCATGTTCGATTAGAAATTCAACCATTTCTAAATTATCATCAATACAGGCCTACAAATAAATTAAACAAATGATTATTTTAATAAATTGTCTTGTTTAACATTATAACTATAATTGAAAAATAAATTAATTTTAAATAATTGTTTATACTGAAAATTTTTAAATTTAATTGGAATCGTTTTTGGTTTAGAGAATTTTTTTTACGTAAAATTTGGGCTGAACAGTATTTTTATGATGCTTTTTTTAATATTTTGTTTCAAAAACTTCCAACACTTAATGTTCAAAAACCTTTTATTTTTAACATTTTGTACTAGAAATTAAGAGCCATATCGGGTCAAAAGATTCTTCAAAAGAATTGAAGTTATGTTCCAAATTTTCGTGATTTTAATTTTTAAGCAATTTCGAAATGATTATTTTTTTTTCATTTTCCTAAATATTTTTTGTGAACTTTTAAAAACGATACGCCATATTGAAAAAATTAAAAACTGATTTTTGTGATAAAATTAACTGTTTTTATAGAAGAGTAATCGAATGATTAATATGGAAAATTGTTTTTGAAAGTTCAATAAGTCTACCGAAAATTGTATGCAAAATTCAAAAAAGTAGTTTCTAAAATGTACCAACATCGTTATATGCTTAAGAATTAAAATTTCGAAAAATGTGAACGTAACCTCAAATTTTTTAAACCGATATAGATTCTAAGAAGATACTATTATCTTGATTCAATCGGAAACGGAAAAGCCTGTTATCTTCCTGAAGCCGGTTCTTTATAACCTTATTTAATATCCGTTATTTTATGTTTTGTTTTAAAATTTTCGTTAAGGGGTTAGGGGTAGTCAGAATTTTCAAAAATATTTTTTTTGCATTTTCGTTAAGTATAATATCTTAAAAATAATCTCTGAATATTTCAAGTTAATCCGATAATTCGTTTTTAAGTTATTCGACAAATAACAAAGAGAGCTCAGGCCTTTCAAAGCGCTCGGGAGCAGGTAGCTAGTATCTAGTGTGAAACTTTAAACGCGTTTTTCTCAAAACTATGTTTTTTGAACTGGTGACAACTGTAACTCGAAAACCGCTCAGTTGATTTTAATGAAATTTATACAGCTTTTAGAATACATAATAAACTCGGGCCTAATTCAAAGTTTTTTTTTTTTTTTGAAAAATGTCGATTTTTTAAGACCAATTAACTGTTGATTTTTTCCCAAAAATCTAGACAAAAATTTCCTGAGGCCGCCATTTTGTTAATTTTTGAAAAAAAAAATCCTTCGATCAGGCCCAGGATTATTTATTTTTAAAACTAATTTTTTTTATCCGATTGATTTCAGATGAACCTCCAAGGACTTATGATTGTCACCGCAAGGACCTTTTTTTGGAACTGGGTTAACACAGACAGCTGTAACTTCGGAAATAAATTTTTTTTTTGAAATTTTCGTGACTTCAAGTGAAAATGTAAATAAAATTGTAAAATAAAATTATTTAATAGCAAAAAAAAATACTGAAAATTCTCATTTTTTCGTGCCTCTGACTACCTCTGACTACCATCTAACCCCTTAATATATCGATCAGATTTAAGTGTAAAATTTTACTTCAAAATTAACTACATATTATTTTTGGCCGAAAAATTGAAATCAATTAAATATTATCGACAAAATTTAAATATATTTTTTGGTTTTCGTTTAAATGGAACTGTTTCAGACCATATATTTTTTTGAAATAGTGAAAAAATATATTATATATATATAAAATATATTTTTATTATATTTATTTTAGGAAGTTGAAAAAGTTTGCCGGCTATAGTTCAGAAAAAATAAAAAACAATGCAATGTACTTTTTCAATTTAAAGTAAAAGAAAGGTCGCTAAGACCATTAATATATTTTAGAAAGTATTTTTTTCGTTACGAAAATGTCTTTAAGGTAAAAAAATGTATACAAAAATCCTAAATGCAAGCAACATTTCATTTCACTATGTAATTTATGTTATTTTGTATTCGAAGAACGTTGCCTACATTTAGGATGATATTAAAAATATATATGTACTATATGTTTTTATTATTAAGTTTTAAATTTATTATGAAATATTTTTATATTTTTATTTGTTATATCATATTTATTTGAAATAAAAATTATTTTTCATTCAAGCTTCATTCATGTTTTTAATAGAGTAAGTTATTAGGAAATATCTAATGTTTTAACCACAAATGTTCCGAGTAAATTTTTTCCTTAGAAAAATCTTCATATCAAACTGTAGTTAAATATGGCATTAATTTCTATTGAACTAAAAAACTCTCGAATAACAAATAACATAAAATAAAAACTATATGCTCCACTTATTATGAACATTCCATTCTGCCTAAACAGCAGTTTTCAGTTTCAATTATTGCGGTTGATTTCGTCGAAAAAATATCAATCTACCGGCGATATGTTGTTCCTTTTAGAAAACTATTCATTTTTGCGCTAAAAATAGTTGAAAGTTCTGTGGCGGCTGAAGAGTAGATTGCTACAGTACAAGATTGCTTGAGACTTGCGAATTTTAGATGAAGCTTAGTGAAAGGGATCTGCATTGAAAGTGAACCGTTTGCAGGTAGTGTTTTTTTTTCAAGTCCCTTAACGCACCATTTATGAAAAACACATTCATTCTTAAGAACTTCCGTCAAGAGTGAAATTTACCGCTATAATAGCGAGTCATACTCGTCAATTCATTTGCTAAGAAATATATACATATATTTACATAGATATGCATGTGTATAAACAGAATTTTTTATCGATAAAAACAGAATATGAAATAAACAATAATAAACTCCAATACGGCAGCGATAAGATTAAAAATAAAAATAATAGAAAATTTTAAATCAAATGGAATTCTGAATAAAAATGTTGATGATATCATCGCTTCTCCCAGCGCTCGACAAACTGTGCTCCTAAACTGATTGTTGTTGTGTAAGGTGGTGGTACGCGCTGGTGGAAAAATATGTTTCGCGCCTCATGCACTTACATACTCGCATATACATACAAATGTGTGCATGTAGTTTATATACAGTAACTATAAAAATAGGTATGTAGGTCTGTATAAACAAAAACAAATCAGCGCAAAAAGGGGGAAAAAACACAAAATATTAGCAAAAGGTGCAAAAATCCACATTGCCTGCCCATAAGAGTTGTCTGCCGACGGTTTTCTCCTCTTCTTTGAACGCTCGCTCGCATTATTTAAATTTTATAGCACACATTTTGATAACGGAAATTCAGAATACCCGTAGATGAATAAAGTAAAAAACGATTAAAAACATATGCATACACATATACATATGTACATACGTGTATGTTTAAGTCATTTTGGCAAATCACTTATTTTGGTGTTTCGAGGAATGTTTAAACGCCACTTCATATTAGCGTCGCCTCAGCCGTTGGCACTGGCGTTTCAGCCGACTGTTACTTTTCTATTCTTTTTTGTTTTTGATTTTCAGTTATTTGCCTTATCAATTTGCATAAAGCATTTCGATTAACACAATAGAAAATGTAGATACGAAATTCGATAATTTATGAGGAATGCGATGAGTGTTCAGAAGAAACAAAAAAAAAGTCAAACGCAAGCGTGTAGTATACAAAAATATGCGTATAGAATTAGAATTGTGCCGACGAAAATTTGGAAGAAATAATAAAGATGAGAATGGCAGAACAATTTTGATAATAAATCAAATAAAAAGTATTTATAGTTTAGTACAACTTAAAAAAATATATATTTTTTTTTCGTTACGAGACTGTTTTTAAGGTATAAAACTCTCTACTAAAATCCTAAATGTAGGCAACGTTGCATTTCACTATGTCCTTTATGTTACCTTGTATGTATATATGTCGAAAAAACGTTGCCTACATTTAGGATGATATTAAAAAATTAATTAGATTTCAGTAATAAAAACAAATCTACAATATGTTTAGATAGTCAATAAAGTTTTAAAATTATTTTATAATTTACATTAAACTTTGAGAAACTTTGTTATCACCGCAACAATTAAAAATAAATTGTTTTTATTAAAAAAACATAATAAAAACGTATTTATTTGATTTAAAAATTATTTTTGATTTAAGATTCATTAATGTTTTCAATAACCTTCTTTATAAGGAAATATCTGATGTTTTTACCACAAAACTGCGCACAAATTAATGGGCAGGCAGTGAAATGTTCGAGTAAAACTCTTCCATTGAAAAATCTTCATATCAAACTGGTGTTAAATATGACATTAATTTCTAAAAATAAATAAATGAAAGTGGTTAATGATTCCATTTCTATTTTCGTGCTTTAAGAGTAAGCATTTGGAGGATGACAAAGTAAGTTTCTGATATTTATTGACTCAACCAACTTTCTTTTGGTGTTTCTTGACATTTAAAGTGTGTTCTATGGATGCCTGAATTGTGCTGAATTTTACGACAATATTGCTCTAGTAACAAGTCCCTTTTTTTGCAATAGATTGCTTTAGTGATCTGTATCTCACGTTCTATAAATGCAATTTCGTTACGCCGTTAGAAACATGAGTTAGCGAGAAAAACCTCATGAATCGAATTTCCATCTTTGAATCACTGCTGAATCGTAAAAAAAATCGGCGTATTTCTGATGAAAACTGCATCACTTACAGCAACGTCAAATGAAATCGAGCGGTCTCCAAGCCAGGATTGACAAACAGGCAAGTTTTATTGTGTCATTGGTGGAATTGGCAAGAAATCATCAACTATAAGAGGCTTTCCTACTTATTTCGGGCCATCAGTTGGACCGTTTAAAGGAAGCAATCGCCCAACAGAGCCCTGCTTTGGTCAACAGGAGCGGAATTGAGTTTCATAAGGACAACGCCAGACCAAATACATCGATATTGACTTGCCAGTATCATCGAGAGCTTGGTTGGGAGGTTCTTATGCAACCGCCTTATAGTCCGGATCTTACACCAAGTGATTACCTGTTCCTGTTTATGGCGAATGATTTAACTGGTGAAGAAGAGAAGCCTGTGAAAATTGATTATCCCAATTTTTTGCCAATAGGACATTACCTTCAAAATGCCAAAAAGTTATTGAGAAAATGGTGTAGAAGAGACATAAATCGGATAATTCTAACTATGGTAAAAACGAGTATCCAATTTAATGCAAAACGATGGATTACTTTTTGCTAGACCAATTTTTTAAATTATTTATTATTTTATATCCACCTTCACGAAATTTTCTTTCATATTTTTTTAGCTCACACAAAATAGTGTAAATAGAGAGCTCCTCATAAAAATCCAACGGCCGTTCGGAGGCGGTTTAAAATAAACTGTATGGTTCCTCCATTTGTTGGAAAAACACCAAGACGCAAAACCAAACATTGAAGAAGGAGCTCGGCCGGAAATCGTTTTCATTCATAAACTACTACTCTACAACTCTCTACTCTTCTATTGCATATTCATTACTATTGAATACTCAAAAAACACGAAGATGAGTAATTCTAATGAAGATTAGTGGAAGGTAAATAAGGAAATCTTTATTGCTCTTCAAATAAAAATATTTTGACAAGAATTGCTTTAAATAGCCAATTGAAATGAACATTTACATTAGATGAAACATTAAAATTAAAAAAAATAAAAAATTAAAAAAAAAATTAAAAATAATAATACCAAACAAAACCGAATAATATTGGAATAAATAAACGCGGAAAAATTATTAAATGAAAAAGCCGCCAAGTGCCAGAATTTCCGTTATGTACGTCTGAAAATATGCATATTTGTCTATATAATAGAAATGCTGGGTCCCACTGATTTGAAGAGAACATTTACTGAGCTAAATCCATACACACATACACACGTTGGTGTGTCCATAAAATTGAAAGCACCGCAAAGGCAAATGTTTTGGAAATTTGTACAATCTGCACAAATATGTAATGACTGAATGTGGGGAAACGATTAAGTTGCTTACATTTGTGTGTGTGTTCAAAAAAAAATATATATATTGTATGTATATAGATATGAATGAAATGTAAGCGACTACACATTAGCTGATGCCGTCAATGCAATTGATGTTTGCAAATTCAACGCCATTCCTACATACATACATACATACATACATATATAGTATATTTACACATAAGTAACAAACATATGTATATTTGTGGATATATTTTTGTTCAACATGTCAATGGGTCTCAGCCGTCACTTTATTTGGCGAAGCTCCGCCGCATATTTCCTCATCTGCGTACTTACATATTTACATATGTACTTATCACAGTATTAACCTAGATTTTTTCCAAAGGAATATTCATCATCATCATCATTTTTTGCACCGCTTAGTAGTGCAGTTTGGAACGATAAATGCTGAGGGCAACAAAAAAAAACTGAAAAAAAAAGTTTGCTTCGAGCTGGAAAAACTGTGGAAATATTTGATGATATTCTACAAAATGCTCTGGTTAGCATCATTTACTTCAAAATTTAGTAGGTTTAACGCTTTTTTAGGCTTTCATTTTATCGTTTCTTCTTTTTAAGAACAACTAAGAATTTTGCTGTTGTAGAAAAAATAGATTTGTACATTCCACATCGTTCCTTGGAAGTGGTCATTCCACAAACGTCAGTACACCGTATTTTGCATAAAGACTTGGGTCTTAAGGCTTATAACGTTTAGTTAACACCAGAAATCTAGTCGGTCAATCATCAACAATGTCGTGTCTTTGCTTATTGGGTGCTTGAAATGCATGAAAATGATCCGTAATTTCATCGAAAATTTTCATTGAAAAATCATCTTGACTGATAGGCCCATTTCCACCTCGATTGTTTCGTCAATAAGCAAAACAGTCCCATCTAGGGCTAGAAAAATCCAAGATTTATTGTAGAAAATACTCTCCATCTTCAACTTGTACTGTTTGGTGCAGCTTATGGTCTGGCGGGATTAATGGACTTTAGAAAGAATTGATCTGGACAATGTTTACTTTCAACAAGACAAATGCAAGCAATGAAATCTTTGATCTTTTAAGGGAAAAGTTTCTTGTGATTTAACACTTTGAGATTTCTTCCTTTCGAACCACTTGAAAGTTAAGGTCTACGCGTACAGGCCAACCTAGATTCAAGACCTCAAAGATGGAATTCTTGATTCTATTTATGGCATACAACATAAACCTTTGCGAATGGATTTAAACATTCGACATCTGATAATTTATCTCAAAAATGTAATTTTTCTTTGAATATTAAAATACCATCCCTTATTGGAGAAACCTGTATGTGTGAGTCACCTCTTCGCTGATAAAAATCTTTCGCGAGATCTGGTTATTCATACTCAAGTTGAACGTATAAGAATAGTTTGTAGCCCGCTTAGCAAATATATCGACGCACCATTTTTTGTCAATCTGTCGGTGATCCCTTTTCCGTTAGGAAGGTATTATTTATATTTCGGTCTATTCGAACTTGTTTCCAGGTCCCTAGTTCATTCCCAGGAAGCAAAAGTATGCCATTTAGGCGTATCATCCAAAAATTTAACCAAACCGAACCATAAATAAGTATATTTTTTCAAACGAATAAGTTCGGTACACTTCACTTTTTTCGTGCAAATCTTTCGTGGAACCATAGAAACAAAATGACTAATTTTCAGTATAATTTGCCGGCAAGCTTCGGAGATCACTAACAACAAATAGACAAACCAACAGCTGATGCCCTGTAAGAAGACCTATAATTGTAGATATCTCCTTTCCCATTGTTCTGTACACATTACAACCATTGAGACTTTTCCAACTTGCGTTAGCATGTTGATGAGTGAGATTACAAGGGCTAGGCCGAAAGCCCAAACTCTTCCATAATGATGATGACAATTTCGTCCGCCATCTCATTACCCGGTATGTTAATATGTCCCGGCCACTAGGTTCAAAGAAAACTGCTTAGCCATCATATTAAGTGATCTCTCTTTAGTTTTCGATTTTATTGTTGCGGTTTAAAGAACTTTTAATGCGGCCTCGCTATCCGAAAAAATATAAATTTGATTTTCTGAAAGTATTGTACCATTGAGCTGAGACAATTGACAATCTCATATGTGGCCGGGAACTCCGCCTGAAAAACGACTACAGTAATCCGGTAAACGAAAAGATTTGCTAATACCAAGCTCCCTTGAGTACACTCCCCCGCCGACACTGTTATTAGTTTATTTAGTCCGGTTTTTCTGGTAGACAGAACCCTCTTAAGTTATTAGCATGCCTGTGGTTTAGTACTTTCGTCTTGGTACCTAAATTTCACGAATCATTCTGGAGCTGCCTTCTCTATTCTCATTGTTCTACGATCTTTCTCAAGGTACAAGCATTCTTATCATACATCGCTAACACACTCGTCTGCTTTCAGCTTCGCCTTTATAACATGTTTAGTTTGAAAGTCTTTTGTGTTCGACTATTTTCTACTGCCGAAAAATTAGAAAAAGAATTCAAAGAAAATTATAATGAAAAATCAATGTTTTACTACCAGCGACGTTGTTGGGGATGTCGGCACATTGGCTCATCCAATTTTTTTTTGGAAAGTTTGTATAAAATGAAGGTTGGTAAAGATTCATTCCAAAATGCTTGAATAATAAAAAAAAAACGTCGCATGAATATTGCTCAGGAATTGTTGAATGAAATCAAAATGATTGCGATTTGCTCAAAAGGGACATAACTGATAACGAATCATGGGTATATGAATATGATCTTAAAACCAAAGACAAATCATATTATAGAAGAAGCTCAAAGAAAATAATACACCAAAAGCGATAAAATATCACGAAAATTTTGAACTTAACCTCGCTTTTTTATAGCATCTTGTGAGTCTTAAGGCTCTTAATTTTTCCCTTGAAGCTACGATTATGGCCTCTAGAACATATCCACAATTTAGAGCAAACATTTCATATGAGCCTGAGAAAAAAATTTTTTCTTCATGCTAATAAAATTTTAATTTTTCCAAAAACGGTAATAAATATATGTAGATCTTAAACTTATAGTAACCATGAAATTATGAGCCCGATTCACTATTCTTCTCGTCCTATGGCCTTTATCAATATTTTCTACTCAAATATGTTCCATCTCTAGCAATTACGGAATCGCTAAAAATTATGAAAGTTTTTCCATACACTATGAAATTTTACATTCAAAACAAAACTGAACGAACATTTGTTTATGTGTAAATTGAATGTGTCTGCGATCTAGATGATTTTTTTTTTTACTAGCTATAGGGAACCAATGCAGTAAGGATATCCATGGCGTATGAGTAACCTCCCGTGAGCTTTAACAAAAAATAAAAAAAATGTTAAATTTTATTAAAAACTAATTTTCGTTATGCTTCACTGAATTATTTACATTTTGGATTGCACACATAAAAACACATGCATACATACATATAGGTATATTCATATATAATGGGTCTGGTTTGCTTGCACTGACTTTTTGTTTACAATTCACTTTTCAAAAAAAAAAAAAGAACACGCATACCAACATACATGCAGCGTACATACAAATATATGTAAGTACGAAAATAAATTTAAAATTTTTTTTTTTAATATATGTACATACATACATATAGGTATATGCATGCATGCCTATTGGTCTGTTGATTTTCTAACACTTACACTTTACAACTTTTGTAAAGTAATTGTATTACATGTACATATGTATGTATGTAAGTGTTGCGCTTGCAAGCATTTTTTAATTTTCTTTTTTTAATTTTTTTTAATTCATTTTTTGTTGTTGCCGTTGCCATTGCCGCTGCCGTTGCTGTGGCTACTACAAATGCACACACTACTTCGTCTGACGCGCTGACTATGCGCTTGAGTAACAAATGGGGTGAATAACACTTTATTTGATTAAACTTGCGCTAATAGTTTCTATTATTATGCTGAATGCGACGCGGCAGCGATTGTTGTTGTTGATATTGTTCTTTTTTTGTTTTTGTTTTTTGTTTTGTGTTTGGTTGGCGTGCCAGCAGTACTGCGCGTAACAACAAAAGTGTGAAAGAAACGAAAAAAAAATACAAATTAAAAATAAGATAATCAAAATTACAACAATGAACAGCATAGTACTCTTACAAAACATTCCAGCACAAGTACACTTACATATTCACATAATTGCATACATACATACATACATACATACAGACACAAGCATGTAATGAAAATTACAAGTGCAATCGCCGGTGCCAAAGCAACAACAACAAACCACAAAATAAAATAAAAAAATTAACACTTTTTCAAAGCAAAACAGAAAATATGTGCATTTAAATAACTACAAACACACATACACATGCATACATAATATAGTGTGAATAGACCGTCAAGTCGACAAGTCGGCAAGTCGGCAAGACACACAGTCCCAAACAATTCAAGAATTTCTCATTGAAAGTAAGAATTTCACTATCACTGGCGACAATGGCCACTACATTTATACACCATACATGTATGGTATATACATACATACATTTATATACTTGTATTGCATGCAACGCATAGTGGTGGTGGTAGATTTTATTTGTTTAGGCTGATTTTTAATTTCGACAAAAACTGAATTAATTGAATCAATTAATTTCAATAATTTGCTCGTTAGACAATTTCTTAGAGAAATAATAAAAAAAAACACTGTGAATATGCGGCCCGCAAGTATGTATTTATGTACATATGTACTTACATACAATACATAAATCAAAGTGCAATTGTATTTATTTAAGAAAAGGAAAATAAAATTTGTATATTAAAAAATGGTTCATTATTATCAATTTATCATTTCTACTTATTAAATCCTAAAAAAATTTACGAGTCTCTTGCACAACAAAATAAATATATTTTGTTAAAATATTAAATGTTACGAGAAATTTATAGAGTTTGTGGTTAAATTTTTTTTTTAGCAAACTTTATGCATTTTGTCCAAAAGCTGTTTTTTTTTGGTGCAATTATTATTTTTAAATAAATTTCATGCCGTATAACATTAATAGATACATTTTTCCATTAAACTCTTATTCGCTATTCCGACTAGAGATTTTATAGAAACTTTAAATGGGTAAATCAACTCAACTCGTCATTCTGACCCGGCGGTTACTGCATCGAATACTTCCAAAGCTGGAGCACCTTCGTCCATTTAGACGACATGGCCTAGTTGTCGCAGCTACTATCTCTTCGTAAGCTGAACTATACCAACGCAAAGGACTATACATGATTCGCAAAGCATTTCTCTCGAAGACTTCCAAAGCCGCCTCATCAGAGGTTGGCATCGTCCATGCTTCTGCGCCATATAGCAGGACGGGTATGATGAATGACTTGTAGTGTTTGGTTTTCGTGCCTCGAGAGAGGACTTAATTTTCCAATTGCCTACTCAGTCCGAAGCGACACCTGTTGGCAAGAGTGATTCTAGGCCGGATTTTTCAGACTGGCATTGTTGTTGGTGTTAATACTGGTTCCAAGATAGGTTGGTGTTAATACTGGTATATATGAGATATTTCGTCTTGTCTGGTGTGGTGTATCGATTAATTTCTAAGATTTGTCGCGTGGTGAAACGCCACACTGATAAGATCCACTCAACTTGTTACTGGTGAGCTTTAGTCTTTCACACAATATACTAGATAGAACCTTATATGCGATATTTCGGAGGCTAATCCCATGGTAATTGCCGAATACAATGAGATCTCTCTTTTTATAAATTGGGTAGAACACACTTAAGTTCCAATCGTCGGGCATGCTTTCGCCCGATTATATTCTGCAAAAAAGCTGGCATGTTTGAATAGCTCAGCCGGTAAGCCATCGGCTCCAGCCGCTTTGTTGTTCTTTAAGTGGGTAATCGCTATTCGAACCTCGTCATAGTAGGGTAATGGAACGTCTTCGATTGGGGTTTCTTGGTCGCCATCTCCGGCTGTTTCATTTTCACTGCCATTCAGGCTCCTTTGGACATCGGTCACCAGATTTCCACATTAGTTCCTCCATGCGTATTGACCGGTCTTGAAGCATTCGGCTTAGCATCTTTTCATATAATTTTCGTGCGTTACCCTAGTCTCCCAGCTTCTCAGGCATGCACATCGGTCTCTTTCTTCTTTTGTCGCACGTGTCAAGAAGAAAACAGTCTTTTTCTCTCCACTGCAGTTCTACATTCCTCATCGTACCAGTTCTTTTTTTTACACGGTCGAAAACCTATTGTTTCTGTAGCGGCGGTACGTAGAGAGTTTGAAATACCGTTCCACAGTTCCCTTATATCAAATTGCTGATGAATGCTCTCAGAGAGTAGGCGTGTAATCCGAGTAGAAAACCGTTCGTCTGTTTGAATGTGATTGCAGCTTTTCGACGTCGAACCTTCCTTGTGTTTGTTGAGTCGCGTTCTTTGTACCTTCGCTGCGACAAGATGAATTTTTCGATCTGAAGCTTGGTGAATTTTCTTGCAGACAACCATATTTTAGGCCCCGGTGAAGTTAATCAGCCTCAACCCATTTCTGGCCATTTCATTGTCGATGGTGAATTTTCCGAAAGTTATGCCTTCTTTGTCCACTCCGCCATTAAGGTGGTCGTCAAGCACAATTTTGACATCGTGGCGGAGTCAGCGCTAATAAGTATGCACATAAAAGGCATCAGTGGTCACATCGTCCCTCTCTCTCATCGGATCGTGGGCGCAAATCAGCGTTGTGTTGAAAAATTTTCCTTTAAAGCGGATTGTGGTGAGACAATCCATCCATCGGAATGAATGTCAGTATTCGGCGACGGAGTCTCTCTCCCAACACAAAATATGCGCTCTTTTATATGGCCGCTGAAGTATATTTCACAAGAAATCCACCTGGCTCTGTCCATGTCCCGTTCATCGCACTTCTTGGATAGCATTTATTCTTACGAGGACATCAACCAGCTGGGCAACGCCACTTTCCGAAATTAACGGAACGTACATTCCAGGTGCGTGCCCTCAAAACGTGATCCGTAAAACATTTGAGGGGGGTCGTCATCAAAAGTGGGTGTGCCTCATTTGAGGTTTTTTGCTATTTTTCGTTGGAGTAAATGCTTCTAGGGGGTGGGTCCCATACCCTACGTACAACCGAATATAAAGTAATTAAATATACAATTTTTTATATACATATTTACACACGTACATATGTAAATGAAAAAAAATCTCTCATGAAATTAGCAATTTAACTTACTTATACAACAAAAAAAAAAACGCCTGGCAAAAATCCAGATTTGAATCAAAAACGTATGGGACATAAAAGCATACATACACTCATCCATATATACGCATGTAATCCAGCAATCATTCATTTTATTAATCCAAAAAAAAACTTTCATCTTAATTATAATTAATTTTGTACATTCAAATTTGTATAATCTCCATTTGCATGAGTCTACTTCAGGTCTAAATGATGATTTTAGTTCTTTTATTGCAGAAACATTTTCAAAAATCATAATAATGCCTAAGACATGGCGGTACTAATCGTATAATAATTTTTAAAAGAAAAAATTTTTTTTTTCTTTTTTTTTTGTTGCTAAAGAAAATCAGTTTATATTTATATATACATACATACATACATCCGTTGAAGAAGTCACAACTAAAAATATTTCCATACATTCAAGTCTTACGTCATCGATGCATTTACAAATACATATGTATGTACATACATACATACCACAAAATTACAACGTCATCAAGAATATCAATCGTACGTTGTCAAAAAAGATAATAAGCGAAAAAAGGGGAAAAATAAATAAACACACATAGGAATGTTGTTGTAAAAACCACGAAAAATAAGGCAATAGATTGCACATAACAGACGAGAAACGAAAAAACGAAAACAAAACTTGGAAAAAGCATAGAAACCACAGAAAAAATAATATATAAAAAAAAATTGGAACAAAAATTTAAAAGAAAAGAAAAATTATAAACAAAAAATGCAACAAAAACTTAGCAGAAAATTGCATGAAAAACAGCAACAACAAAATTTAAATCTTTCAAACAAACTTACATTTACTATAATTTTTGTGGCAATAAACAATTTGACAGGCAACGACGCATGATGCCACTGCCACAATTCTGCAACACTGCTGACACATAAACCAACGCACCATACAGATATATAGTACATATATATGTATGTATGTATATACAGCATATGAGAGTAAACCAAAAACACTGGAGCGGAGACTGAAGTTTAAGGGGCATGAACTCCAATGAAACAACGCCAAGCAAAGCACGCACGAACGCACGCAATCAAATTTCGCAATACCCCATTTGGTGGCAGCAACTACATACATACCTTCTACTCAAATATAAACGAGCCTTTATCCATAACTCGACAAGGACAAGACATATGGCCATACTTTTGCTTAGGTTGGCAGGACTGTTATATGTTTACATGTCAAATTTGAGCGCGATCTGTCCCATAGTTTTTTTTTTTTACGGCACTATAAACAAGTCAACCTCGAGTGTGTTTTTCGAATTTTACTATGGAAATTAACGTTGAGCAAAGAGTTTGTTTGAAATTTTGTTATTCCAATGGAATAAGTGCGACGGACGCAATGAAAATGTTGCAGAAGGCATATGGGGAGTCTTGCCTATCACGTGCACGTATTTTTGATTGGTATAAGTCGTTCAAGGACGGCCGTACATCGCTGGAGAACTTGCCTCATGATCGTCGTCGAGCAACGTCAATAAACGAAGAAAACGTCGAAAAAGTAAAGAAAATTGTGTTGGAAAATCGTCGTGGGACTGAAAGAGAGATAGCTAGTGAGCTCAACATATCAAATGGATCCGCTCATAGCATTATTCACGATGTTTTGGGCATGAGACGTGTGTCTGCTCGACTTGTTCCAAAATTGTTGCTCATACGCCTCGTCTTGTACGCGATTATTTGACCAAAAAGAACGTAAATATTGTTCCGCAAGCACCGTATTCACCCGACATGGCACCGTGTGACTTTTTTCTTTTCCCTAAACTCAAATTGCCGCTTCGTGGAAAGCATTTTCAGTCGATTGAAGTCATAAAAGAGAATTCGAAGAAGGAACTGAAAGCCATACCTAAAGCGGCCTACCAGAAGTGTTATGAAGATTGGAAAAAAAGGTGGCATATATGTATCGCCTCTAATAGTGACTATTTTGAAGCGGATAAAATAAATATTGAAGAATAATTAACCGTTTTTGTTTTATTGAACAGTCTCGTTTATATTTGAGCAGAAGGTACACGCATAAGTAAGCAAGCATATATACTCGTACATACATATATGAACGCATATGCGGAGTACATTTTTTTACGCATATTTTTGTCTTCGGAATGTTTGCATTTTGAATTAACGCACAAGCGATATTAAGAATTTTGGAAAACGATTCCAACTGCCTGCATTTTTACTATTCATTCCTTTCAAATATTATAAATGTATATAGATATGCACATACTCGTATGTACGTATAAAGGCATGTGTGTTGATTATGTCCAAAATTCTTTCGAAATTTACTGAATGCACATCATAATTATATTTTAAACAAATCGAAAATGTTTTCGTTATTTTCCACCGAAAATATTACTTTGCTTAAAAATTTCAAAATCGTTTGGCCAAAAATTAATAATAAGCGATGGATTTGGCAAATTTTACATTTTTTGAGTTAATAAATCTATAAATATATCTTTTTTAAGCAATTTTATATGCAAATGTAAATAAGTCACGGGGAAATTTTTTGAATAGAATGCGAATGAAGTGAAATGAAAACAAATATGAATAAAATTTTGAAATATCTTTAGCAGCGGCATAAGTATTAAATACTCTTCTACTGTATGTAAATTTATTTTGAGGGGAATTTCTTACTTTAAAAGCCTCTATAGGCGAGGGCATTGCATGCGCTTTTGCCAGTGAAAAAGGTATTTTGAAAATACTAGTATGTTTCCAAAATAGCTCAAGACTCACACAGACCATTTTGTATTTAATAAATACTCAAAAAAAATTTTAGGATTAACAGAAAAATATTTCAAGGTATTTCTGGAATATAAGCAGAAAATTCTGATAAGAAAATATGCCGTTACCGTTAGTTCGTTAACTATACAGTCGCCCTCGTTCCGAAGTCTAGTTAAGCAACAGCTTAAAATTTAAAAATGTACTAAAATAAATTATTTTAAAAAGTAACTGAACCGAATCTATGATAACCCTTAAATTTTATTGCTTAAAAAGCTTAGAAAATGTATAAAAAATTATGACAAACGAATGAGTGTTCGTTTATAACGAAAAGTTTGCTTTGTCTTCCATAAAACCACAAATAAATGTTTTATTGAAAGTGAAATTAATTGCCACCGATATTAGTGCTTTAAAATATTTTTTATAAAAAAAAATTCTCTTCACAATTTCAAGGAAGTAAATGAAATCAAATGAGTACATCAGCTCACAAATAAAAAAAAATTATTACTAGAGCGTGCCAAAAAATTGTACGGCATTAGACCAATTAAAGTCGTTGGAACAATAATAAAAAGAATCATAAAATATTTATACATACAGCGAGCATTTAAATACCAAATAGTATAAAAAAATTCACTTACAGTTAATGAATAATTAATATCCTGAGATCCTGAGATTAAAATCCTTAAAAAATTTAATAAGATTGCAAATTTATCAAATAATTAAAATAAAAATGTAATTAAATAAAATGTGCTGAGAATATACAAAAATGGAAGTGCATTAGGGCGTGGCATTTTTCTAAGGCAAAATTAAGTGTTTTATATGCAAAAAAAGTTTCCAAAGGATACAGCACTTCAAAGGTACACATTTTTCTCATTAATCTTTATATAAAAAGCTTCATCCTGACCTACTGATGGATCAATTCACAACCACTGATCGTAGAGAGCTGAAACTTGAAGCGTGTGTTCTACGTTTGACATAGGCATCAGACAAGAAAGGATTTTCCGGGAAGTGCACCTGGGACCGATCTATTTGAAAAATCGTATTCATTTTTTAAATCGTTTGATTTTCATGAAATTTTGTACAGAAGTTTTTGCCTAAATTGCCATTGTGAATATTTTTCTTCCAGAAAGTGTATCCAGGATTGATCTATTCGAGCAAAAATCGTATTTATGGTTCGATTTTGCTTAATATTTAGAACATACGAGAGGATTAACAGAAGTTCGGTCAGTTGGTGATTTTTAATTTGTTTTTGTTAAATCTAAAAATACCAAATCCTTCACAGTTATTTTATTAGTATTCCTTTCAAATTTTAGAACGATCGGATAAAATGAAGACGAGAAAACGCAAGTTAGTGGAAGATAGCTCAGACGAAATTCCACCACCAACGTAAACTGAAATTCGCCATGCGATTCTCTTCGGGTCTCGGCGAAATTGACAGCCAATAAAAATATTCAGTGAATGCCAAATTGCATATGGAACGATTGCACCGTATTTAAAGACTATTTCTAAAGGATTCCGAAGATTCCAGACCGGACATTTTTCCGTAGAGAACGAGCTCCGGCACACTGCTGAATAACGAGTGTTTTTATTGTGATCTCTGCGAACGAAGAAATACGTTAAAAGGAAAGGTCTTTAATAGCAACGAGAAGATACAATAATTAATGCGGTTAATGCTGAACTTGATAAGCTTAAAAAGCAAGCAATTTTGCTCGATTTGCCTGACATTTAGAATAAAGATAACTTTTTGCCTGAAAATGTGGATAATAAAATAAATATATTAAAATAAATAAAGTAAAAAATTATTTAAAAATCTTATTTGAACCATTGTCAAATTCCACATGAATTTTTGTGCTACTTCTTTGAAGACAAAACATTTCTATTTTTATTGAAAAAAATATTGATAATTATAATATAATATATTTAATTATAATATAAAGCATTGGTGCTTGAGAGAAAAATAAACCTACCAACAATATATGGTATATTACAACATTGCTGTTTTGTGAGTTTTATTATGTTATTAATACAAATTATTTAAAAAAAAAAAAATATATATCGATTTTGAGCATTCATCTCATCGTCATTTCTCCAAAAAGCAAACGTCAAAACTTGTTACTCAACCTAATGTGCATATGTTTAGTCTGTACTCAAAATTCGTTTACGCAAAACAATAGTATTCTAGTGCAAAAGAGCATAAATTTGATTGCTCAAGGAAGTGATGAAGGCACAATAACCAACTAGGCTGGCGACTATTCATCCAGCTAGCTAATCGTGTGCGAGTAGTAGGTATACATCATTCAAGCAAAGCGAGCTACACAAAAACTTAAAACTTAAATATATGCTACCGCTCCGGCGCAATACAACCGATCCATCTATCCATTCGCATGTCGGGGCAGAAACCAAAAAAAAAAAAGGAAAACGGCATACAAAGCAACACAGACGGCCATTAACATTAATTGCGGCACATAGCATGTTGTTGAGGCGTGGCCTTTTCGACGCTTTTCGCTCGCCATCCCAGAAAAGCACGCTTCCGCAACATACTCATACTCGTATGTACATGTGTGCATAGATATAAGAACGCTCGTATGCTGCTCACTCGCTGTCATTACTTACTATATGTATGGTATACCATATGCATATGTAAGTATATTTACTTATAGAAGTGCGCAGCGCATTGTTGCTGTTGGTCTCCAGTATTTTCTTTTACAAAACATGCTTTTTTCATTCGAATAGAACACTTTTTTGCAACATTTTTTCCAATTTATTTTTGGATTAAGCAAATCATTCAGCAGCAGATGTACTCGTACTTGTGGCGCGCGCGAACGTCCTGCGCTCCATGGGTGGTTGTGAGCTTTCTAGAGTTTAGTGAATTGTAGCAAGTGTTTAGAGAAAGCAGCAGGGGGACGAAAAGCGGCACAACAACAACTACTTCATATCCAACGCGTCAATGTGTGAAATTCTTTATGGTTCGCCATCCCCAACACCAGCACTATCAGTAATAATATCGCTGATTTCGTGTTGGCCGGCCAACTGTTGCCGACTTCTGGCTTTAAAATAAATATACATTTTTTTCATCTATTGTTTAGTGTAGTTGTTGTTGTTGTTGTTGTTATTTTTAACAATTTGTTGCTTACGAAAACTTTGGATTTTTGAAACTCATAAATATTTTTAGTATCAAAAAGAACAAATGGCATATGAAGGAAAACTTCTCACACACGCGCATGTACGTGTATGTAGCGCCTCACTCCCTTGTCGTCATCGTTTCAGCGCCAAATTATAAGGCGGAAAGGCTAGTCAAAGTAGTAGTAGCAGCAGCAGCAAAAACAATTAGCATTAAGTAGCAGCGTTTCGAGGAACTTGCGGCACATTTTTTAAGTTATACTATACTCGTACATATTTATATTCACTAATGTGTGATACAGAAATAAAATTTGCGAAATTTTCGACAATGATACAATAGTATGAATTTAACAAATCACATGTGACAGAGTCGGTGCTTTTGAAATTTTTCACGCAGGGAAGAGGGGAGGGGAAAATATGCAGGGTGCTGCCGTCACTTAAAATGTTAAAAATAAAAGGATATATATGTACATAGATATGTATATACACGTACATAAAAGTTCATGAATTGGAATTCAAATTCTTAATTTTTACTTCAATTCAGTATTTATTCCTTGAAATTGGAATTTTTCAACTATTATCATAACAAATAAAGTTAAAAAATGTTCATGTAAAAAAAGTAAATAATTTTTTTTGGTCATAAAAATATTTTTTTCTAATAATAAAGCTAGCATAAAATTAATGATGTTTAATTTTTTCTAAAAAAAAAAAAAATCAAAATTGAAATTAATTTCTTGCGCAAAGCAAAGATTTAGTTTGAAAAGAAAAAAATATAAATATATTTTTTATCACTATAATTTCTTTAAAAAATATTAAAAATATATTATCGCGCTAAACAATCATTATGCTCTTTCAAAACACAAAAACAAAATCAAGAAAGTTATTAAAATTTTTTTTCTTATAAGAATTAATTTTAACACAAAAGATATTCGTTTTTAAGCATAGAACAGAACTTTTCATTGGTTTCGTTTGAAAAAAAATTACTTTTTTTATTAAGAATTAAAAATTTTTAATTAAAAATATTAAAAATAAATTATCTCGTTAAAACACTCGTATAACAATCATTAAGATAAGCTGTTTCAAAAACAAAAAAAAGGCAAAAATATATTTCATAAATTTTTGCAAACAAAATTAAATTTTTATTATTAATTTTTTTAAATTGAAGAAAATTAAAGTTTTACGTCAAAATAAATATTTTCACGATTTAATTTCTTTACAAAAGATTTTTTTTTTTGGTATTATCAGCGTTTGTCCGCGACTTCATCCGTATATAATTTTAGATAGTTCTAATAAGATTTATTACTATTATTATGTCAAAACGTATGAAAAAGAAACATTTTCCACATATTAGCCTAGTCAACGACCTTTTTATGCTTCAATCTTCACACACAAAAATGATGACAGATGTTCTACATATTAAGTAAAACCGGACGCGGCGAATCGCTCTCAGGTCCACTTTTCGGAAGAAAGTGTTTCCGATGTTAATCTAGGGAAAAAGCTACCTCTGTACCAAAATTTCATGTCAATCGAACGATTTAAAAATAAATTCTATTTTTACGTATAAATCGGTCCCAGATCCACATCCCAGAAAATCCTTTTTAATCGTACATCTACGTCATACGCAGAAGACACCTTCCAAGTTTTAGGTCTCTGCGATCAGTGGTTTAGGCTGTGCATTGATCCGTCGGTCATTCAAAGCAAAGCCTTTAATATTTATATAAATATACGTTTATAGAGGAAATTATTGCTTCATCCAACTTAAAAAATAATACCCTGACGCCCATGTTTTCCCTCTCATTTTTACTAAATAAACACCAAACAGTTGGCTGCTGTCTTTTCGTGTATACATAAGTTTACTAAACTCTACACTACAACAACAGCAAATAAAAAATAATAATAAATTCGAAAAATTCATTTTAAATCTGAAATATGATACAAATCCTATGGGTCACTTTTTTTTTTAATAACACTCACAAAAATATTTGTTGTAAATTTAAAATATCATCATAAATTTACAAAACCAAATATAAATAAAAAAAAAAGTAAAACAAATACATACGTAAATAATTTGTGCGAAATTAGAAAATCAAAAGCAATTACACAATTACATATTAGAGGCAACAAAATGGCAAAATAAACAAATACAAAATTAAAGCAAATTAGATTCGAATGAAATTACGTTATTTATATATGTATTTGTAATACATTTGTTGTTGTGTTTTAGTCAAGAACATTATTGTTGCATATAGCCGCTAACTGCAGCGCTGGCTTTTGCCTCCTGTGAAATGTTTGATTTGTGATAGAAAATCGCCTAAAAGCAGGCCAAGGCTATAAAACGCGTCAACAAACGTTTGATGTTGCCATTTTATTATTTTTTGTTTGTGTTTTTGTATTTTTTTTTTTTTGTTTTTTTTTTGCTCAAAGCAAATTGATGGAGCATAAAATATGTACTAAATCGAAAATAAGTTAAATCGGTTTCTAAATAAAAAAAAATGTGTTGGAAAAAATAGCAGAGAAGAAAATAAATCATATTCCTACATCTTCATTCTTTATTCGACAAGATTAGAAAAACGCTTAAAAATTAGCAGCCGAAAAACAACCAACCCTTTACCACTTTCTGGACGCAAACATTTATCATCCGATATTTTTCTTATTTTTTCGAGCATTACCTTCTATCAACCTTTAAGCAAAAATGAATTTTTTCAAAAATGCATCTTTGCTTTTCGGTTCAATCCCCTTTAAAATTTTACAAATAATAACACTAATAATTTTATTTATTTAATTTTTTTTTAATTCATTTTTTTGTTAATCTCAATTTTATTTTTTATATTTAATTATGTTTAATTTTATTTTTTGTTTCTAATTTTTTATCTTGTTTGTTCACTTTCATATATTCTTTTAATTTTTAATTTTTATTTGTGCTTACATTCTATTTATTTTTATTTGGTTTTTAGTTCTTCAATATCTTTTATTGATTTATTTTTTTCCTTTTTTATTTTATTTTTTAATTTGATTTAACTTTCTTTTATTTTTATTTTATCTATTTTTTTATTTTTTTATTTATTTCAATTTATTTTAATTTTTTCTCTATATTTTATATTTTATTTTATTTTAAATTTTTAATTTTTTCTCCTTTTTTTTAATTTTTTTTTTAAGTTTTTTTATTTTTTATTTTTTACTTTTTTAATTTTTTACTTTTTCAATTTTATTAAATTTTTTATTTTTTTATTTTTTATTTTTTTTTCCTTTTTCACCTTTTTATTTTTCTCCATTTTTTTATTTTTTCACATTTTTATTTTTCTCCATATTTTATTTTTTTATTTTTTAATTTTTTTTATTTTTTTATTTTTTAATTTTTTAATTTTTTAATTTTTTTAATTTTGTAATTTTTTATTTTTAACTTTTTAATTTTTTTTTTTAATTCTTGCATTTTTATTCTTTTTTCATATCATTTTTCATTTTCAATTGCTTCTTTAATTATTTTTTATTTTTATTTGTTTTCACTTTTTTAATTCTTCATTATTCATTTATTCATTTTCAATTATTTTTAATTGATTTTCAATTATTTTTAAATTATTTTCCATTATTTTTAATTTATTTTCCATTATTTTAAATAATTTTCCATTATTTTTATATTTTTTAAAACTAATGTTAATGTTTTCTTTTAATTTTAATTTCTTGCATATTTTTAAGTTCTATTAAATATCATATTTTCAATTCCTAAATCTTTTTAAGTTCTATTAAATAAATAGAAATAGATCTATTTATTTCATATTTCCAATTCTTATATCTCAATTTAAACAATATTTTGTCAACATTCTTTACCTTAATATTTTATTATTTTATGTTATTTTCTATTTATATAAATTTTATTTATTAATTTTTTTTTTAATTTTTATTTACTTTTTTAATTTTTTCAATTTAATTTTTTGAATTTTTTTCTTTATTTTTATTTTTTAATATGTTTCATTTTTTTAATATTTTTCATTTTTTTTTATAATTTTTATTCGTTTTAATATTAGTTATTTTTTATTTCTTTCTATTTTCCCTAATTTTATTTTATTGGTTAGTATTTTCTTACTTTTATGTATTTTTAGATTATTTATTTATATTTTTTTAATATAAATACTTTCTTCTATTATGATATTTTAATTTTAATTACTTTAGTCATTTGTTTTATAAATTTAATTCCTATAATTATATAATTGTTTTCAATTTAAAGTTCTGTAATTAATTTTTTTTTTTAATTTTTTAATTTCTTAAGCTATACATTTTTATAAATTTAACTACTTTAGTTATATTTTTTTAATTGTACATTTTTTAATTTAAATTTCTTTCATTATATATTATTAATTTTAATTTCATTTCATTTCATTTCATTTTCAAATTTGTATCTCCTTAATTATATATATTTTTATTTCTATTATATCTTTGTGTTTTGTTTATTAAAAAATAATGTTGACAATTTTCTTGACTTCACCTTAGAGGCTTTCATCAAAGACACAAACATCCCACCCACTTACAGCGGCAAAATATAGACACTCAGCGAATTGTTTGCATTTAATTTATTTATATTTTATTTTATTTCATTTTACAATGCCAATGGCATAACTGTGATTTTCTTAGTATGTAGTACGAGTATCCTCACGGTGGAGCATGGAATATGGAATTTTATTTCTTAATTAAATCAAATAGTAAAGAGCAGAAAACAACAATGGCCATGTCATTGAAAACAAAGGTTAATGCCACTTAAATATTTGAGGTGACCAACAGTGCCTCAGCCTCAGTTCCAAGGCGTACATACATATATATTTGGGTGGGTGTTGTTTTTGTTATTTTAATAAAAACAATATTCCAAACTGTCAATGTAATATGTACTTTTGTATATTAAGTTGTTTTTTAAGTTAAATATATACATTTATATGTAAAATGTTATTATTTTTAATCAGACTCTGATGGTAACTGATTACAGTGTATTACAGAATAACATTAAGTCAAGTGATTTAACAAATTTTTTTTTTAAATTATTTAAATATGTTAAATTAATTAATTGATTGCTTTGGAATCCCCTGCAAGAGCTTTAAGGGCTTAATCGTTTTGTGGCGTCACCTCTATGTCTGCTATAATCGAGGTAAAGCCATAAGGGCGGGCGTGTTAGATGAGTAGATGTGTACTCAATGCGGTGGTTGTTGGCACGATCTACTTTGAAAAGTAGTTTAACATGTTTCAATGACCTAAAGATAAGGTTATCTGATAAAATTTTCTTCTCATTTTCATGAAGGTCTATGAGCTTTAGCCTTAACCCCCACTCCTCCGACTGCGTTGACAAAGCTGTTGCGACGATTTCTGTATTATTTCCCTTTCATTTTGTAATCAATTAAAAAAATAAAAATATATTAATAATGATTTTGGATGCATTTGATATATAAAACTCCTAGAACAAAGAAAAATAAAAGAAAATTTGTGTGCGTCGCGAAAAACGCACTATTCACTTAGTATGTAAATGTGTGTATGTATGTATGTACGAACAAGTGTAAGAGAATATATAGCAAATGTAAGTGATTTGCAAAAAAAAAAATACAAAAAATATATATGTATATATGGATGTCTGTGCAATTAATATGTATTTGTATTTGTATATTTGAAGGAGCACGCCAGCCAGCCAGCGAAATAATTTCATAGTTAAAAATAGCATGTATTTTTTGGTGGGTTTGTAAATCGTCTGTTTGCATTAGAAACGAATTTGTTAATTTGCTGCCGTGGCGCGGCTGTAGGCTGTGGCGTACCAAACGCATGTGGTGGTGGTACCATGAGATTTCCGCCAGCCAAAAGCCCCTATGGTCGAACGAATTGGACGGTTGGCGATATGAGGATGGGCCTATGTGGAGCCAAATATAAAAGGAGAGTCGAGGGAGAAGGAAAGTTTGCAGATATTATAGTGGATTATATTGTTTGGCAGCGTAATTTTCGAAATAAACTTGAGGTATATTGACGCAATAGGTACATTCACGTGCCTACATAAATAAACTTACATACATATTTTTTCCATAAATAAGATTATTTGAAATTGTGTTTGGGAATGATTTATTTTTTATTTTTAAGAAGTATAACTTTTCAGCAAATAAAAACTAAAACAAATCAATAGATATTGATTAGAAGTTTTGATTTACGTAGAAGAAATAACTTTAAAATATTTATATTAACAAATCTTGAAAAGAAAACATAGCATTTTGCATATTTAATAATAAGTTTAAGCGTAGCTTACCTGATGCAAGGCGGTTAATCCATCTACGTTGGCGGTATTGATATCGGCACCACTTTCTAATAACTTTAGTACCTCCTCCTTATCACCAGACATACAGGCTGCTAGAAAGACACAGCCCGAGGAGAATTTTATTTTTCGTCCTCTTTCTGGCCGTGGCGTTGGCGGTTGACGATTTGTGTCTGATTCTTCCCAACGTTTAAGTTGTTCAGCACGTTTCATCACCGCTGAATTGTTACGCACGTCCAATGAAGACATTTTGTATGTTTTTGATTGATTTTGCGGTTTTAGCAGTTTTTTTTATTCGTTCTTATTTTCTATTACTGTTAGTTAGTGTGATGATCGAAGTTGAGTTTCATACAATTTTTGCACTGATCACTTAAAATTTCGACCAATTATATGGACTGTCTGCCAGGTCTAACAGACCGTCTGACAGTCAATCAAAGGCGGTAAGTATATCAGCTTGCCCGCGGTGCTAATAGTGATATACTCAATCTCAATAAGTTTCAAGTCTGTATACAAAGAAAATCAACCGCAAACTATCTATAATATTATTCGAGTTTATATATTGTGTATTAGTGGTTGTATTTACTTAATTTTTGCTTCGTATTATTTTATTATATTTTTCGTTAGATACAAAAAAAAGCAAGGAATCGCAATATCTGTAAAAAAAAAAAAATTGGAAATTTAATCTTCATAAGCACACCTGCATTTTCTTTTCAGTCTTTTTAATATGAAAAATCACTATTTTATTATATTCCTGCATTGAAATTATGTAGTTTAGTTGCTTTTAACTATCATTAAGAGTTGACTTTGTCCGATTTAATTTAATCAACTACTTCTGCTTTTATGCTTCTTTGCTCTTATTATTTACCTTGTTTCTTTCTTTAATTTCACGCACACACAATGTAAAAGCGATATGATTAACTTCACTCTGCTATGTACTATCTTTTCGCTTCGTTTACTGCGCCAGCACCTTTATTGCACATAACAGCTTTTCTTCACAATTTTGCTTTATAATTATTCTTTTCACTTCACTGCATTTAAACTTTCATGTGCCTCTTTTCTACTTTCCGGTGCTTTTGGTGCTTATAATTTTATCGTTTCTCTTTTCACTTATCTTTCGAATAGCTTTGTTTCCTCTGTATCGTTGTACGTTTGTAATCTCCGTTTGAAATACACTCCGCAATTTCGATCGTATCCTAATTATTTCACTTCTACTTTCTGGACTATCTCATCCACCACTTTCTCGTTTATTTTTTCTCTTTCCTTCACAAACAAAAAACTGAATTCTTTTTCAAATTTCATTTTAGCTCAAAATAATTTGTATTACAACCTTTTCATACGTTTTACATATTTAGTGTTTTTATTGTGAATATTTGGTCGTATCGCGATTACACGTATTTTTTTTTTTTTCGCTGCCTAAGTATCTTCTGAAAATACAAGGAAATTTCCATTTACTGTACGATTTATGTTTATCTATTTTTCAGATACCCTCATGATCACTTCCTATTTTCATTTAACATATTATATCCAAATAAGACCAACTGTAAAATGTTATATCTGAAATACTCGCGTTAATGGAAATAAAACAGAACACTTGTCACTTGATGTGGAGAATTAGTTGCTTTGACAGTGGCAGCAGCAGAGCAACTGCGCAGCGCCAACAACGATCGGTTTCCACAGCACTCGCAATCAATCTAATTAAACGGAGTTGCCACGTTATTCAAGTCACTTAGAAATATGAAAGCTAATGTTAAATACTAAATATTACACGACTCCCAATGAATAATGCAAATGCAATTATACAAAGCATTATTAATAATACAATAAATTTATTTGTTTTTATATACAAGCACTTTGACTTGAAGTGTCTTCTGTTAATTCAAATAAAAAATCCGTTAAACACACGGCAACTCTGACACTGTTCAAAATTTGAACCGATCAGAACGCCGACTGCGAAAGTTTACCGAACGCTCCCGAAGTTTCCGCTAAGCACACAGCATACGTTAGCAGAATCAACTCGCAGCAAATGCGTCAAATAGCTATAAAATTAACAGCAACAAACCAGAATGAGTAGCATATAAATCGGCAAGATTGAAAATATGCTGCAAGATCGCGGCCGTAGAACATTGGCATTGCCGTTGGCAGAGCAGTGCCGGTATTGTAATCCTCATATGTATGTGTTTTATGTATGTACATATTCAGTATTAAAAATAAACAAGAATGAACTGTAATCATAAGATATTAAATCAAATAAGAGTGATTTAAACAGATTTAAGCATCTCTTCAGAACATTCCCACACTGCTTTTCTTTTAATTATCGGCGAACAGTCTATCGTTGACGCTGTCGTTGCTACTACCTCTGCGGCGTAGCTGCTGTTGCATAGTATAGAGTTTGTTGTTGTCTCCAATTTGACATAAATCCAACAGCCGCGTGAAAATATCGCAACAGAGCACAAAATAGAATGAAGATAAAGTGGATAGCAAAAAATGGAACGCGGTTGCATAAAAAAGATATTATATACCCAATTAGGTATACGTATTTATGTATATACATACATATGTGCATGCCCGAATCTGTATTTACATGGCATATATATAAATTGGTTATCTATATATTTAAAACACACTTCTTAGGCAATACGATATATGTGTACAAATTTCTGGTTTGAAATTGCAAATTTTTTCATATTTTTAAACTGCGTATTTTTCATTTCATGCAACACTTCAGCACAACAGACTCAACACAATTTGTAAATGTCTATTCTATATACATAATTTTTTTCATTTAGGAATGGTAGCTGCCATTCTGTCCTTCAATTGTATGTATTTTGCGCGTAACTAGCTCATCTATACACAGCGGTCGCCGCCACTCCTCTCGAAATAATTCGACTTTTTCGCAACACATTAACCGACCGACCAAGTAATCTCTACTCAGTACAAATTGTGGTGGGGGTTTGGGTCTGGTGGCGAGCACTGGCTCTGTTGCACTTTGCATTCCAGCTCGTTCGCCCCTCTTGCGATAAAAATGCTTGTGACTAGTTTCTCTATTCTTAATATTCATAATTTCTTTTCATTTTTACACTTTTGAAGCTTCCTCTTACACTTTGGTTTAAATTGGCTATTCTAACTGCACAAATATTTAATTATAGTTGATTTCATATGTAAACGGTTTTTTCACAGATTTCACATTATAAATTACCAAAAGTTTTAGGTTTCTTTTGCGATTTCGTCAACCTCGGCCACAATTTTGATCTTTTCACGTACAAATTTTCTCAATTTCTGCCACTTCTTCAACATTTTCGCTGACAGAGTTGCTCCGATTATCATCGTCTGTATTCGCGTATCTTCGCAGATACAGCTGTGTTTCGTGGACTTTGATAGGGTGTATTTTAAAACATAATTTATTGGAAGCTGTTGAAAATTTTAAATAATTCGTATGAATTTGTTATTTGATATGAGTAACAGTCCTCTTCATTTTTAACATGTAAAAACTTCTCCAATTGCTTGAACATTTGAATATAATAACCAAGGCGAATTTGTGAATTTGCTTTGAATATAACAATTCATTGATTTATTATACTGTATGCACCCTGTAGCCCACAGCTGTTCGCAATAGAAAGCGTCGCGATATTATTGTTGTTAATTTTGACCGGAGAACATTTAATTAGGCTATTGAATTAATAATGGATGAAAATAAGTCAAATGAAATTATTACAGAAAACGAACTACCAAAATATTGTTTTTATAATAAGTTTCTTTTAGTAGAAGAGCTGGCACTAGAAAGAAACTATTTAAAACTGCACAATGGGCGCTGCAGTGTGATTGGAAAACTACATTACGACCATAACGGCTACTTTGTATTGGGAAACATTAACTTATCATCAATTCTACCCAGGTTTTTTATAAGTTGACTTATGCTAAAATTTTTGTAAACATTACTTATTTTAATTAAAGAGATTACAGTCTACCTGAGGGCGTAATAAATTTGCGACTTTTCAAGTTCGCCACATCTAATGTATTGGAAAATGGACGTTACTGTGAAATTTGTGGTGAGGTAGTTCTTTGGAATCCAAATCACACCACTGCCAAATGGCTACCAACGACACCTCGTGGAGTATTGGAATGCGAATTGCAAAAATGTGAAAAAATGAATAAAAAACAAATGCTAGAATTAATGCAAGCGAAGTATCAGCCCGCTATTAATATTTTTCAATTAGATTACATAGAGTGTCCATCCGAATTGATAAAGAGGCATTTAAAAATACGACTAATTACCTGAAAATACTCCAAAATAAAATATTTCGAAGTGTTTTGCCAAGGATAATAAATACTAGTAGATGACCTACTGAACAATTCAAGTAATGTATTATTAAATAAATTGTGAACATATTTTTATCAATAATCATATTTTTCTAAATTGACAATCACACAGATGCTTCAAGACTACAATATGGAAAGAATTTATAACTCTACGAGAAGAAGTGGTAGCTTAAAAGTTGATATGTACGTATGCGCGCTTATTTTGTTGAAAGTTTACAATTTGCCATAGCAATAAATATTTATGTGTGCCAATAGAAGAAGTAAATATAGGTACATAGAAGTAAGCTTATATTTTTATTTAACGAAGTGTAAAAATATTTGACCTTTCTTGCAACTTTAAAATTCGTATATAATCTGACATACAATTTGTTAGTAAATCATTTTGTTATTCTTATTTCTAATTCATATTGCGTTCATATATACAAAATTTAATACAATAGATTTTAGGATAAATCAGTTTCACGCCATAATTAAATTATTATTCACATTTTTTAATCGGAATACGTTTAAGGAGCTATATCCACTTGCAAAACAAAATAAATGCTTTTCTTTGTTAATTTTTTTTTTTAGTTGCATTTATAGTATAAAATCAAAAGAAAAAAAGTTAATGAAAATTTAATTAAGTTTAACAATATACGACTCTTTATTCCTGTAGCCGATATTCAGAAGGGCCTCCAAAGATAAGGAAGTTATTGCTGCTTCAAATTATCTGAAACACGAAAAACAAAAAAAAAAAAATAGTGTTATAATGAATGAATTAAGGTAAAGATCGAAGGAATAGTGAAAATTTTGATTTTTGACAAGATGACGGTTTCAAAAAAAATTTCTTTTTTTGTGAGAATTTCTACACTTCAAAGTGGTTTAAAAAATCGAAATTATTGTCATAAATTTTATTCCTTCGATCCCTAATATGTCTTAGAAGGGTGTGTGTTTTAAGCCGATTGGTTCAGCCGTTTCAGAGAAACTTTCGTCACCGACTCTGAACACAGCGTTTCGAGAAAAACGCCTTCAAAGTTTTGCGAACAATTAACCTAAGTTAAAGTACTCCGCTTTACGCCTCGTCTATTTTCGAACGCTACGAGAAGTCTTTAATGATACGATCATATCTCCGAGACTGTTTGTCGGATCAACTTCAGATTTTCTGGAAATATTCTCAAATATATGTGCATTCGAAATATTAAAAAAAAATGATTTTTTGAAAATTACAAGTGGATATAACCCCTTAAAGATGTTTTAACCCGAATTATATATAAATATGAAAAAGCTTTCAATAACTATAGTTCGTTTGGGTGAGATGATTTTTTTTTTTTTTACCAATGCTTAATCGCGTTCGGTGAGGCATAGAGTCAGTAAAATTTCCACCGAGAGAGCGCAATTTTGTCATTTCTTCGCCGAACAGAGCTTTTATTTATTAGTGTTTTTACATCAACTATAGTTTATCATCCATTCTCTTGTCAATAGCGTAGCTGAAGACATACTAGTAAATACCAAGTTCATTAAAAAAAAAAAGACATATCTAATTAAAAATCTCTTGTTACACAACAATAATTTGTTTGCTGTCGCCTAAAACTGCGCTACAATATAGGGTAAACACACCTTACTGATCCATTCGGCAGCCAAAGCTTACTTGTGCATGCGAGATATTTCAGCCCCATTTCCTACAACAGTAGAGAGATTCCACCGAGTGTGGAGGATCAGAGGATAAGCAACTTATTGCCAACAGATCTGAAACTTGTGCTAGTGTACTTTTATGAAGTTTAATAACAGCCCATTTTTTACGACAACTCCTACTTGTTGGCTCATGCGAACGTTATCACCGCTGGTCATAGATCTCACAAAAATTCAGCGTCTGCTCAGAGGAGAGTTAAAGTCGTATGTTCTTCTTTGCAAATGCAATGCAGGAGATTCTTATGATATACCAAATAGACTCCATTGAGTGCTTTGGTCACCCTCGCAGCTCCCTGTTTCCTAACTTTTTCGGTCATTTCGGCCTTAAAGTGGGCTGGAAATGCTCTGAATACCAAATCTCTCACGAAATATATCTATGTAATTCATCACAGGAACTGAGAGCTATGCAAAAGTGTGTGCAAAATAATATTCAAACAAATACCTTTAGCCAACGAACTGGCACGTGCGAAATGCGCTGTTCCGCCAAGCAACTCTCTCTCTCGTTAAATGCAAATTTAAAATTGTATACGAATTGGAGATACGCAAATTTTCAACACTCTTAGTTGCGCAGTATGAGCAATCTATACATGTGTATGTATGTACATATGTACATATGAGTGGACTACCTCTACAACCACCAAATTTGTTGTCACTACATATTACGTGTATTTTGCCCATCACGGAATCACCCCCTGTGCACTTTTCAGTTACTATAAGCATATACATACATACATACACGTATGTTTGTGAGTGAGTATGTGCAAACAAGTGCTAGTACGTTTTAGTTGGCTGCGCAAACCCATTCAAATAGGAAAATGAAAATAATAAAAACTACAAAACCTACTAAAAGCGGCATAGATACTAAGTGATGGTGAGGCCAGCTAGTCGCAAATAAATAGTAAAGCGCGTACGGAAGGCGCACTACACAGTATGAATACAGTGACAATTTTCGGCAGTTTTTTTTTCCTATTTATATTTAGAAACAATAAACATTGAACCGTTAGTGTTCTAATTAATTACTGCATGACATAGGAATACATACGTACATACAAATTAACAAACAAAGAGAAAAGTGTAATTTGATGTTCATTTTATCAGCGAAAAATCGAATAATTTTGTGCTTTAAACACAGTTAAAGATAAGTGCGAATAACGGCAACGATACATACAACAAAAAAATTGCAAATAATTATTACTTAGATAACTGTATTAAGTGTTATATGCTGATAAAACAATGCAATTGTAAAAAATGCCAAAAAATTTATATGTGAAAGCATAAATTGCGTCTCAAAAATATAACAGTAAAATCTCTAACTTGGAAAGGGAACTATATTTTTGTTAACAAAAAACAAAAAAAAAAAGCGATCACAGAAAAACAACAAACATACAGATCAAAATTTTACTGCTGGAACGGATTAATTATAACATTTTAAAATGGTAAGTTTTTTTCTATCAATAACCTCTTACAAAGTTCCTTGACTCATACCCTTTGAGTGGTACTTACATATATACATGCATACATACACACAAATTTATATATGTAGAAACTTCTCGACAGAGTTCAACTCATGCATTTTGGCTTTCCGCATGCACTCATTCCATGCAACAAATATCCTTTGCCACACTCGAAACACACACACTAGCTTTTCCAATCGGAATTTGCGCTTTGTTGTTGTTGTCGTCACCGGAAGTGAAGTTACGAGTACGCAAGAAATGCGAAATGCACTGCATACATCATAGTACTAGTAATGGTTGTAGAAAAATAGTACGAGTAATATTTACAACAACCACAAGCAGCGGCAACAACAACAACAAAGTACTGACGAATTTCTCTCACGGCGCAACAATAAAGTGTATTTTCCTGGCGCTCGTTGACAGTCGTTTTCTCTCACTACTTTACCTTCCATTTGTACTTGTAGGCTTACAAACATTCATATGTATACGTATTGTCTTATCCTGCCCGGCAGCATTGTGTGTGGTGGTGCTCGTCCTGCGGCTGGCTCAACGAGTGGGCTCGCTCGTTTGTTATTATCACGTTTATTGAGTTCATTCACATTTTCTACATTTTCCCATGCTCCCGTTTGAAGGAACTTCTCTGTATACATACTTACTTGCATGCATGCATGTACATAGGTATGTATGTATATGCATATAACTGTAATTGCAGTTGCCTGCTTGTATTGATGGGACTGTGAGACCGGCTCGAAGGATTCTTTCACATGGGCATAGTAGTCCGTGCGCTGTAATTCCTATATTATTGTAGATACATATGTACATATGTATGTATGTACATGTGCGGGCGTGGGAAAATGTGGAAATATACCATAAAGTGAGATTTCAAAATTTTCTCATAATTTTTCTTGTGTACTAATTATTATTATTATTTTTTTTTTATGTAATATGAATTTTTGAGAATTTGTGTAAATATCTTATGGATTTCTTATCATCGATTCTTTTTAAACAGTTTTTACTTTAACCACGCTACATTCTTCAGATTTTCTTCAATAAAAATGTTCAAAGTTATTCCGATATTGAGCTTCACGGCTTCAAAACAAGTAAGTGTCTCTAAGTAGCCGCTGTCTGCTACGCCTTACTAAGACCTGTTGGCCCTTGTAGTGCCAGATGAAGGTTCAAACTAATTCGAGACAGAATAAGACCTTAAAGCTGAAGAAAAGTAGATGTTTGAGTCACGCCCTCGATGACAAACAGACAAAGAGAAGGTGTTAGGTAGATGCAAAGCAAACAAACCTCTCCTCTTGAAGCACCAGACCGCCAATGTCAAACTCGCGCTTAGGTCTGTCATTAGACCTACAACCGTTCTACAGTCTTTTCGTCCTCTTCGCTGCTTTTGAACATTGCATCTGTACCTCATCCATCTTCCAGCTCTTACTCTAAACTTTTTGTATATAATCCTTAGCGTTTTGAGTGTTTCCTGTTCCAGTAATGTCACCCTCAACGGCCCTAGAACCTAGAGTTCAGTCCATATACTTTTGCTTTAGTGTTTTTAATGTCATATCCTGTCGTATGGGTTAGCTCAGCAGTTTTCCTCACAGCGAAGACCTCCTTCTAGAAAATACTACAGTGATCCGGCAGTTTGAAGGACTGTATGTGGTCCAGCTCAACGCAATAGATCCCAACATCGAATCGGTTTTGGATCCCAACCATATTAATGTTGTAAGCTCCATTGACAGACTGTAAGTTTCTGCGTTAGATGACATGACTCTTTTATGATAGACTGTAAACTTCCTTCCATGTAAAACGTGGAGAATTCTGTTCTGCCTGTTTTTTGCTTATTGCGCTTTGCAGGAAGGTTATGGCAAAAAAACTGAGCTGAAGCCACCAAACTTACAACGGATGCAGTTTTCCAACGAAATTACGATTGGCATTAGGTGGAATATCCGCCCGAGTGCAGTCATGCGCGTAATATTTAGCAGCTCCGTTACGCAAGTCGCTGGAGCTTTTCATTACAGTAAAATATTGACTTGACTATTGCCTTGCAGCACTATTGCACCATGCCCCGTCTTCCACATTGGACTTTCACATCTGCTATACTGAAATTCCCAGGAAAACTTTGTCAAGTTTCTTTAGAAAGGGGAAATTACTAGCATGCTCTAACTCCATCAGACTAAACCCAATTTAGCCTTGGAGAAACCACAAGGGGAACACTCGAATACTGAATTCCACAACATTCTCGGAAGAGATGGACTCCACCACTTCTGTGTACTGCTTTGGCCACACTTTCTCAACCAAAATCCGAGAAAGGAATGAATGGGAAAACGTAACAGTTCTTCATGCATCTTCGCTGATGGCTCAAAACTCGTTGGCAGGGTGGGCTGTGGAGTTCACTCGTAACCACTTGCAATCGACATGAGCAATAGACTTCACGACCACTGCTGCGACTTCCAAACTAAACTAACTGCAATAATGGAAGCAGCTTCATGGTTACACAATTCTAGTAGAGTATTTCAAGCAATCACAACATATTCTAACAGCCAAGCTGCCATTAAATCTCTTCATTGTAATCACACCACCTCAAAGGTGGCAATAAGATGTTGGGAAACCTTAAACACACTTTCGGCTGTATGCGAATTGGGTCCCCGGACATAGTAATATCTAAGGAAATTGTTAGGCCGACGTGCTAGCGAGAAGGTGTAATGTCCAAATCACGGTAAACTCTGTACCTGCTGTGAGCATATCTCTTTTTTTTCTGCAAAGCACCAGCTAAGATCGGCCTTGAACAGCAAAACAAATAATAGATGACATGCTAAAACCAAGCAATATCTGGCTTTTGATAGATACAAAAAAACTAAGTCTCTACCCCTTCGAAACAGAACATTCAAGAACATAGCAACTGGTAGCAGGTTGGGCTAATCACTTCTGTCGCGGCTGCAGACACATAGACGAGGAGCAGCCGGTGGAACATTACCTCTGCTACTGCCCCGTTTCCTAGTTAGTTTCTACTGTATTGCAGATATATGTAGCGGCAGCAAGTCTTCTAAAACAAACCAAGTGGCTTCAGCAACAAGAAAGTGGAGAGGAATCTCTTATGAAGCTCCAACAGACCTAAGGTGCTCGAACAAGAGACCCCGTGAACGAGCAGCCCAATACTAACGCTAAAAACGTTGTAATTATCAAATTTTGCCAATTATTTCCACGAATTGTGAAATTTTCTTTCTTATGTACATTTATGCGGACATCTGTACATTTGTATGTATGTATGTTAATAACATTCATTTCAAATTTATTTAATTTTAGCGTCTAATTACAGCTTCCCTTCACCAGCATTTGTTACTCATTTTATTGATTTTTATATGTATGTATGTACATATGTACAATAGGTATGTACATTTATTTAGAGCAATAGCGAATGTACTCATACATATATGTACATATGTAAATATTTCAAATAATTGTGCAATTGAAAAGTCAAAAAGACGAAAACGAAAACAAAATCCCATTTAAAAATTTGCAATAATTTAATTATCTATCCATACACAATAATTTCTACATACATACATACTTACATCTGCACAATTGCAGTTTTCAATTGGTGCATCTGCTTTAAATATTTTTTTTTGCGAAATATACATACGTGTACATACATATATATGCAAGTAAACATTTACATATACACATTTTCATATAAGATGGGTCACAACCTCCATTGATTATATTTACCTAGAAGCTTCCATATGAAATCACTCGAATGGGAATTGGTTTTAGTGCCATAAAAAATCTCTTTTGAAATTAAATCGAATGTATGTTTGTACATATGTACATGGAATAAAAATATTTTTTTATTTTACGCAGTCATAATTCGGACGAAAATCGCTTAGGCGCTTACAAAGCACCAACTATATTATATAATATAAGTATACACGTACATATGTATGTATGTATTTATATAGCCATAATTTGCCTCTCAAAGGTTTTGTAGGGCTTCCCCAGCATCTCTCATCGGAAAATTGCGTTCTAATAAAAGAAATAACCCATTAAGCATGTCAATGTCAACGTGGTATTAAATTCTATATACATGTAATATACGTACACTGAAAAAAAAATCATAGATTGCCAAAGCATTCATCTGCTGCTTACTGAGAAACAGTGGAAACACTTTAAACCGGACTACGAGGTGTAACAATTAAGCAATGAAACTGATTATATTGCCGCGATTATGGTAACCCTGCGATCTTGAAATTCCCTTTTCATTCTCCCGGCATCCTTCTCCTCTCCATTGATATACCATACTTGCCATCGCTCTAGCTTATTTAGTTCGCCTGCTGTGTCGTGTTGAGTAAACGTGTGTCCGTGGTGCTCGTCACGAAAATGAAGCGATGATTATTGCCTTTTTTGATAGCCGTGAAATCGTCCACAAAGAATTTCTACCACCGGGGCGAACCGTAAATAAAGTATACTATCGCCAAGTACTCGAAAGATAGCGAAAACGAATCAACAGAGAGCGCCCATACATCGCTCGTAACTGGATCCTTCATCACGACAACGCACTGTGTCACACCGCCCTCAGCGTGTTCCAGTATTTGGCCTCTAAACGGATCGCGTGTTGCAGCAACCACCCCTGTTCTCTAGAACAAAATCGGTGGTCAAAGGCACCCATTTTGAGTCGATTGAGGACATACAGGCGGCCGTGAAGAGGGTACTAGCGGATATCCCAGTCGAAGCGTTCCAGAAATGTTACGAAGCATAGAAAATGCTCGTTGTATAGCTGCCCAAGGGTACTACTTTGAAGGGGATGGCAGAGTTGTAGAATAATTTGAAATACACGGTTTTTATGGAATCAGTCTCATTACTTAATTGTCACACCTCGTAAAACAGGATTATCTACTTGAGGAATCAATTTGCATAAAGCCAATTAGCCCTAATACCAAAACATAAGAATAAAAGAGCTTACCACTGAAGGTTTTGACCGTACCAATACGGATTTTCACATGTTAACTCTTTTCACCTTCAAATTGGAGATCAAATAAGTTCTGAGCGAGCTCGTTTGGAGTTTGTGGTTAAATCATCACTTTCTTTCTTTATTTTATGTAATATTTACCGAGTGGTTAGCATTGTGTACTCCGATTCTGAAGACCAGGACTCGAGTCATGGCTCGATCAATATCCACAATTATAGAAAATACTTATTTTTTTAATTGAGTTCGCCCCTCGGCAGAGAATGTCAAACGCTCCGAGTGTTTTTCTGACATGAAATAAAAAGCTGCTGAAAAAATTCTTCGCTGTTACAGCAACGTCAAACGAAAACGGTTGGGGTCGAAAGGCAAGTGCCGGTCTCCAAGCCAGTAGTGGCGACCGGGAAAAATTTGTTGTGTGTTTGGTGGGATTGGAATCATCTACTATGAGCTGCACCCCTACGACCAAACTCCTAATTCGGAGCTATACTGTCAGCAATTGAATCGTCTGAAGGAAGCAGTCACCCAGAAGGATGGGATGGTGTTTCATCAGGTCAACATTAGACCACACACATCGATAGTCACTCGCCAGGGGGCCAGAGAGTATGGTTGGGAGTTACTTATTTAGGATTGCTCTCAAAGGAAGTCTGTGAAAATCGATTGTCCCATTTCGTTCCAATAGGTACACGAGTCTCTATGGGAACGGCGTAATAATGGATTACTTTTTACTAGACTAATATAAAGATACCTTTCATATCTCTCTTAGGAATGTATTGTAATATTTTTCCAGTGTACTTTTCCACAATTCCTCTGCACGAGTATGCATTTTATGTAAGAATATTTCAAAAACGCGAATAGAGCAATTGTTTTGTTTGGAGCGTGGGTTGGTTCATGCAAAAGTGATCTCACCATTAAGGTAATGTAATATTTTCATATTTACATTAATTTATACATACGTATGGAGGTGGAAATGTGGGCAGATTTTGCAAATGCACTTGTGCATATGTATTCAAGTACTTTGAGTATTTGTTTAACTTAAGTTGTTTAAGGCTATTTAATGACTTCATCCATCAATTATTTAACAATAAAATTGTTTGGTTTTATGAATAACTATTTATTATTATTTTTGAGGGTAATAAATAATATTAGTTATAAAAGTACTATGAACACAGAATATTGTAAGTTATTTCAACTAACGGTTGTGTGTTCAGCGAATGTTTATTTTTACAAATTATTGCCGCCGATGTGGTAATATTTATTCCTCTGCGATCACTCGTTGTTTCGTTGGTTGATGGTTCGTGTCTTCACTAGATCTTCCACGAGTGGTATTTTCCGCTAGATGTCGCTTATTATATGTATGTATGCAAGCAGCTGAGTGAGGAGTAGAATGTGTTTTCGTTTTTCGAAGTTAGTAGGCACTGTAGATTAATTAATCGGGCAACATGGTAAGGAGGCAACATTATTCATTCTTTGTTAAAGTATAATGGGTATACTCGTAGTTGCAATTTTGAATAGAGATGCGAAATTTCATACCTGCATGCATATGAATATGTTATGTGAGAGGAAACGTATTTTTCTAAAATACATAATATGAATTTTTTTCATGGCATATTTTTTTTATAACTTATCTTGTTGTTATGTAGTAAGTACTGCATCTGCCAGAAATTCATCTCTGATCTGCCTGTAATTATGACTAGTAGCCGAGCTAGGTAGCCGAGGAGGTAGACACGTGTGATATATTCTAGACTAGATCGGCCCAAAATAATGGTAATTTTTTCTAAAACCCGCCAGCCGTTCGGAGGCAGCCTAAAAGGTACAAAGCTAGGTAAGTAGTCTAGAGGAGATCAATTGTGCTTCTCAAAGCGTCCCTGACCCATTAATGTGGTTATAAGACTGTGCATATTTTATTGACCTATTTATCCAAGTGGTTGCTGTTTGGCTGCAATATTTGAACCAAAACTGCCTCGTTAGCTTACAGTTGTCAACTGTTCTGGGCTATAGATTAGAATTCCAAAAGTGGTACCTCATATTTTTTAAGGAACTTAGATTATCTTTGCTCCTAACTAGGTCCACTCCTCAGCTTCTTTATTGAGGAGCAGATTACTAACGCCTGCGGTTTTGGGGTTCAAGAATTTACCCGCGATCGTAAGAGGCGACTAAAATCCAATAATACCCGCGACAGTCGAGTCTTTATATCGGAACGACCCGTATTTTTATCAGGGCAAGGTCTGCCACTCTTGCAACGTTCCGCAGAGACTACTTTGGGGAATAATTTTGCCATTACAACAACAACAACAGAAGTAGGTTAGTATTATACTACTACAGAAAACCAAATAATGCAGTTGTCTAGTGTCACCAGCTCAAAAGTTGTAATTTTTAGAGTATTTTACCGGCAACAATAAAGCCAACAAGTCCGGCTGACTGTGCATGTACATGGTTGCTAGCTATACCCTTCCGTAGTTCTACATTAGTACCCTAAGCTGTGTTCTATGTCCACTACTTCAGCTTCTATGACTCTAAGCGTAGCCAGGTCAGATTAGGCTGGTTGAGTCCATGAGTAGTCCCTCGCATAACTGATACCACATCCATAGTGTCAGTCTACAGCAAGCGCGTGTCACAAATTGAAATGAAGGTGAACCTGAAATAGTGCCTTTGAACTAATTCGCAATAGATTTTTCAAGCTTCCTAAACAAAATGATCGTACAGGCTTTTCGAGCTACTTTAACCGCTTGCTTATATCTTCATCTTGTTTTTGTTTTTTTTCTTTTAATTATCTACACCATCACTTTTGTTCACTGTCAGCTGTTCACAAACGATGATATATTTATTTACGAATATCCTTATGCTGGCGACAGTAGCATGCCCCCATATGTATGTATGTATTTAAAAATGAAAATAAAAGACCTTGGCATAAGGCAACAGCAGCTGCTACATTCCATTTATTAGTCTTACTTTTTGTTTCCACCGAATTCAAAAGAGTCCTGCGGGATCGAACATCAGCTGTGCTGACACGCAGCTGCCGACGGGCACACTTTAATGCACGCACTCGAAGGATATAAAGAATATTCAGAAATTAAAAGAAAACAATGCCGACCAAACATGTACTTAAATGTACATACACACATACATATGTACTCTTATATACATATGTACGTGTACAAAGGTGGAACAAATTTTTAGTGATTTTAGTTTTTTAGCGCGAGTGTTTAATTCTTTTGATGCTAAAATAAATAAACATATGTGCGTGCAGAGTTGCCACGCTGTGAAGCATTTTGCGTTCATAACAATCATTATGTTACATTTGTAAAGGGTTTGTGTTCTACGGAATAATGTATATGTATTCCGCAAAAAAAAATATTGAAATACTTACATACAAATAACCATGACTGATAAGAATTCAAAACTGCATCCTTCTGGTTTTCCCCTGATAGCATGTAAACAATATAAATAAACAATAAATAATAAATGTATGTTATATTTTCAGCATATAGTATTACTATTGATATGTATTTAAACGATATGGGATATAAATATGTGCATATATGTATATACAGATATTAGACTGTCAAGAGGAATTATTGCTTCTTTAATTCCCTCAATCTTGTTTGGCATGTGTTGGAGTCATGATCGCCTACAATTATTTAATCTTGCAAAAATGCATATTTTATATATATATGTGTACATAAATGCAACTATACATATTCATACAAATAAAAATGACACATTGCAATCATGAGCTCATGCCAAATGCACTTTTGAACAGTTTTTCAGTAACTTGACCGCACACTGGTCATTCACTTAGTAGTTTGAAAGGCCTTGCAAGGCAAACGAGTTGTTGTAAAGACATACATGTAATGAATGTATGTAAACATGTACTTACTCGTATGTTGAACTTGTTTTAAAGTAGTTACAACTAATATAATACTTTAAGTTGTAAAGTTAATTGTAGTCAGCCGGATATTATTTTATCGATAGTTTTTACAACTGAGGGTATATAATGAGAAATGTAGAGTATTCGATAAACGCTTTGAAACATTATTATTTGCAATTACGTATAAGTTATACGGCATTTCCACGGCATCCCAATTAAGTTGTTCGCTCTCTCAATCGTAATTCACACTCCAAACACAATCCGAATTACTTAATTCGACATACAAAATACGCTAAATGAATTACAAATCATTCTCAATTACCATGAGAATTACCATCGGAAATTTATCGAAATCAGCTGTCAAATAAAAACAAAAAATATGAAATTCCCTAAAAGAAAACACTAAAATACTAATTTTTATTTGAAACCGAACATTATTTCTACATTGGAAATTATAAAATAAAAAAATTATTAAAGAAGCTGTAATGTACAGATGGATATTAAAGTTGTACAAATTATAAGCGGGGAAATGTAGTATAATATAGTGTGTTGATTTAATGATTTTTTTTGTGGGATTCCACATGTTGGCACTTACATCACCAATTTAATTTAATATTTAATAAATTTTTAGTAAAAACTTTCACTTTCCCTGCGCTTTAAAATTAAAAAAAAAAAAAAAACGAACCAGGCAAATAGGGAACTGTCAAATTACGTGCCGTGGGAACGAGCTGGGATGAACGTATTCGCTTTTTCTTCATCTAAATTTTCTTCCTTATTAGTATATCGAGTTTTAACGGTATTATGATCGATTCGATAACAGCAAACCAATTATTTGTAAACCCTTTATGAAGGTGAAGCGATATATATATTAACTTTGGTTCGAAGAACGAGAAGACATAGACCCACCAAAACCTCTACCGCTCTGTTGTACACTAAGTTGCTGAGACATATCAACCAAACTCGTTAAGAAGGTGTATTTTTGTACTGTATTAATTATTTATCGGAACCGTCCAGATCGGATCCCCATGCAAACTAATTATTCAGATTTGTGATTTTAGGCCATAATTGCTTCAATAAAACATCTAAGTATACGAAATTTGGTGTCCTACAGATACAGATACATACATATAAATATTGTCACCAAAAATCATCGGAATTGGACGACTATATCCCATAGCTCCCATACAGCAGTTTGATCAGATGTTAGGTTATTGGTCGAAAATCCTCCAAAAAAGCATTTAAAAGCATGAAATTTGATATTAGACAAATAAACATTGACACCGAAAGTCACTGACATCGGAAGCTCTGATACAACCGACTTTTTTTTAAATATGGGATTTAATATTTAATCCTAAAATGAAATAATAACTGTCTTCTTTCTAGCTTTTTTGTTTTCCTCTAGATATATGTATATTTTCCTGAATTCTTAGCCTTTAGTCAGCTGACGATTTCCCATTTAATTCCATAACAAAGAATTATTATTTGAAGTAAAACTGACCTTTGCGCGAGGAGATACAAGAAATACATATCTACATATTTGCATATTGTTTCGCTGCTCAGTGCTAATTAGGTCTTATCAACTTGAAATTGTAAACAAAGTGCAAATATACTATATATTTCATAAAAACAATACTGTGACATCGAAGATTATTCGGTTAAACGTTGCTTATTCATTTCTGTTATCGGGCAAAGACGAGACAACTTTCAAAATATGGTTTTATTTTAAAACTTATGTCTTGCTATGTAATTTTAATACATTTTGTAATGAAAATCGCTTAAGCGGTTAAAAAAGCGCCAATTCTATCTATAATGATTTTTAATAATTCAAAACTATCCTCGTGGTCATAACAGAGAATTGCATTTTGCTTATATCGAATATCGTTTTCGATTAATATCGATTACATACTGAGATAATTGATGTCTATACATTTGTTGTTGTATTACATAATATTGCACGTCATTTGCATTTGTGCTAAACACCGATATTCGTACATTCAAAAATCTTTTACATGCTAAAACATCACAGAAATGATTTCTCAACTTTACGATTTCCTCAATGATTCCATACTTACATACTGATGTTTTCATATGTACATACATATTATATATACATGTCCAATGTAATATTCACGTACTATACTATTTATAAATATCGTTTGGCTACTTGCCCAGATCTTCTGTCTAGACGCCAGACACTTTGCTCCTTGCCACACGCCGCATTTTGGTAAGCATATTTGCAATATGCCAGGGCAAGATCTTCAGTGGATAACATACATACAACCATATGCACATACTAGTGCATACATACATACATACATATGTATATATAGGCAATGTGCAGTGTGTTGAACTTTGTCTTTGATTTGTTTTTATTTGAAATTCACTTAAAACGCAGTGATGAGAGTTGTCTTTAAAGAATTCGGTCCAACCAAATCATATAGGGTTTTCCAATAAGAGGTGCTATATTGATATTCAAAGAAAGATGGTATTCGGATGCTTATTTCTATGTAAAGAGCAAGATATGCCATTAATAATGAGAAACAATGTCAACCAAATGGCTACAGGACCGTATCCTTTTTATGAAATTTTCCAACACCAAATCGCAAAGTGGCGCTCAATAGCTGCACGAATTCCATCTTGGATGCCTTGAATCGACATTGACCTGTTGACGTAGACTTTGTCTTTCACATGGTCCGAAAGGAAGAAGTGGTGAAATCACAAGATCTCGGTAGCAAATTGCGATCACCTCTTCAGGAGAAAACACTTTTACCTTAAAAGATCGATGGTTTCGTTGCTTGTGTGGCACGTAGCGCTCTCTTGTTGAAAGTAAACGTTGTTCAGATTAATAACATCCAGCGGCCGCGGTAGCCGAGTGGTTAGCATTGCGTACTGCCATTCGGAAGGCCCTGGTTCAAATCCCTGGTACGATCAACATTCAAAAGTTGTAGAAAATTAATTTAAAATAAAAAATTAAGTTAAATTTTGTAATTTCGGTCGCCCCTCGGTAGGGACTTTCAACCCCTCCGAGTGTATTTCGGACATGAAATAAAAGGCTCCTCGTAAAAAAAAACCATCAGTCGTTCGGAGGCGGCTTTGTATAAACTGTAGGTCCCTCCATTTGTTGGAAAAAACGTCTAGACGCAAAACCACAAATTGTATCAGGAGCTGGGCCGAGGTGGAAATTGGCCTTATCAGTCAAGTTGAGTTTTCATCAGCAAAGACACGACGTTGTTGATGATCAGCCGGCTTGAGCGATTGAGTTAACTTAACTTTATAAGCCCTGAGACTCAAGTCTTTATGCAAAATATGGTATAATGAAGTTTGTGGAATGCCCAATTCCAAAGAACGGCGATGAAACCTGAGTTTTCTGCAATACTTTGGGTCACAGCAGCCATATTCCCAGTGGTTCTTTAGCGACGTGCATGCGTTTTATTCTTCACATCACTAACTTGTCCCAACAGACCCATTTTTTCCACCAATTTCTTTATTGCGGTCCGACAAAATGCTTCACGACGACCAAAAAATGTTTTAGTTTTACGAATCATCTCTGCTATGTTTTCACCATTTTTGCTTTGATGAATGTTACGGGAGTTATAGCTCCTGACCGGACAAAAATCCACGTCAGTCCGGTATAAAGATCCGACTGTCGCATGAACTTTTGGATTTTAGTCGGCACTTATGTGTCGGCTTAAGGAGATCCTCCACATACAGGCATATGTTGGGTATGTTGGGGTCGAGTCTGGATAGATAGGAGCTTAACCTACTACAACATCCAACTCGAGCTCGTTGTCTGCGATAGGTGGTGGTTTTGCTAAGGGTATGACATTCACGGAAAGGGAGTCTTTGAAGGTGTTGACCGACTCCTGGCCAATGACGTTCAGTTCCTGTCTGTACGTCGTCCTGTCCAGCGGTTGTTGCACATGTTGCTGGATGGTGTTCTACATCTCAAGGTGCTCAAGGTGGTGTTCAACTCTCAAGACAGCCGGTTCTACACAACGGAGTTGACCCGGATTTTATTCGTCCAAGGGCTGTCACCCCCTTTCGGCGACTTAACCCCGTTTAGGTCAACAGGTATTAATTTGTCTAATTGCGGTTGCTATAATCGCATAAAAAAGAAGAAGAAGAAGAATTGCGGTCGCTCCTCGGCAGGGTATGTCAACTCCTCAGAGTGTATTTTTTGACATGAAAAGCTAACCATAAAAATCCTCAAGACACACACCACTATTTTAGGGGTGGATCTCGGCTGATCGTCGCTTCAGCGGCTCTAGAGCGTCAAATATATATATATATTTATATGTATTTATAATATCGCTGACAGCTCAGCCCTTGTGAGTCAGGGTTTTGAGTAATATCGAAGCGAATCAGTTATTTATATACAAATGAAGTGAGTCAAAAGAAACGTGTTGGAATTCTGCAAGTGACGCCAGTGACAGTGCATTGAATATTACTTAGCACATACACGTATAAACCGCAAATATGCATAATAAAGATGTACAGGAAAGTAATTAAAATAAGTGAACAATAAAACAATTTAAACTTTAATTGTGTACTCGTTAAGTTTTTAACATAACCTCAAACTGAACTTCGTATATAGCACTTGTTAGCTAAAAAAAAAAGTTGAAGGCAAGGTTCGGATACTGCAACAACAGACTACTACATACGAGTACAATAACCAAGAGTTTACCCCAAAATTATTGTATTAAAATGAATTGAATGAATACAAAAAAGAAACATCTGCTACAGCTGTTTTGGACCGTTTCATATGCTGTGATGCATGTTTTTTTACACCTATACATTCATATGTATGTATATATGCACATTCATACATATATTATATATAAAACAAATATGTTTTTGTTCATACGGGTATATAAATACATATATTTTGTATACTTGAACCAACTGCAATGATGGCAAACATACATAGGTATGTATGGATAAGTTGGTCGCCAAGAGCTGAGTACGCACCCGAACGTCTACTTAAGTGCACACACAGGTAAAGTTATTAGTATACACCTGCCTTGAGGAGATGCGTTGAATATGACTTCTTACTTTTTTAACTTGAGGTTAAGTGTATTAGCACGTACCTCAACCACCGAAAATGTCGGTCCGCATAAAATTTCTCTTCGGACTTGCTACACATTGCAGCTGCCACTCATTTGGCATGTGCCACAAATATCATACACTTCTTGTACTTTGCACGTTGCACGAGCCATCTCGACTGGGAATTTGTTTGGATGGTTCGGAAAAAATGGGCTCTCCTCATTTTTACGACAGTATTGGAAAATAAGACTCTTTATACAGTTTTGAAGAGTCTCAAACCGTCATAGTTGGCGCAATTAAGGCAGCATATAATTCAAGGTCCAAATGACATGCAAACAGATCACCTACTGATTACTACCGGAATTTTCACCTGCCTTAAGTTTGAATTTCTTCAGTAGTTTTAAATGTGCACTCTTTTCTGTGGAGATGCGGCGCTTATCTTAGCTGCGACAAGTACTCTGAGCCCATATAGAACTCATCTAACAACTTGAGGTACGTCTTCTGCCAATTATCAGGTAGTCGCTAGACAGACACATGTAAAATTCTAGAAATTCAATTTTTCTAATTGCGGTCACCCCTCGGCAGGGAAACTCAAGCCCTCTCCCTCCCAAGAATCCACAGAGATTACGAAGCAAATTTACCCCCGCATACCTAACAGTTTGTAGGTTTTAGCTTGGCTTTATCTGTTTCTTTTTTGTTGTTTGATAGTTATCGATCACTTTCAAGGCAAATTAAACTTTCAATTATTTTCGAATATGAAATCCCTCCACACCATTATGTAGAGTTTTTTCTATATTTAATGCAGTTTAGAAATGAAAGAGTATATTGTGAACAAAACAATCACGCTTCCTTGAAAACAGTGCGAGAAACAAACGAATTTTCAAGTGCGTGTAGACGCACCATAAGAGTAACAAACCAACATTAAAAGCAATTGCATGAGCTGGCAACACTCTCAAATAGTTTGTTCGTTCCAGATAATTTGGTGATAGCTCGTTCTTTGACAAAGTTAAATTTTTTATCGCGCAGAAAGTTTTTTTTTTATAAAAAATTAATGTTATTTACATATATATGTTTAATCTTTTGATAAATTCTTAAAACTTATCTCTGTGCAAAGCAGTTTGTTTAACTCCGCCGTGAATTGTTGTAAAATTATAAAACTTGAATTTTTCGTGTAAAGAGAAAAATTATCAAGGTGAGCATTATTTTACTTTGTTTAATGCTTTTGCACACATTTTACATTTAAGGAATATAAACTGATGGTAGAATTTTTTGGAAAAGAAATAAAGGTGTTAATGTTAAATATAACACAGAAGAATGTTGAAACTTATTCTTATTTTTATTTTTAAAACATGGGTGTATAAGTAATATGCGTTTTTGTGTGTGTGTTTGTATGACCTCACATGAGGAATTTATGTAAACATGTAACAGTTGTGTGTGTATACTTTTGCATAAACTGCGCATACGTTAAGTGAGTTGGCAGCGAACAAACAGATATGTTTTCATTGATAAACTTACATACATACAAGACAATGCACAAAACATGGCGTCTGCTGGTTACAGGGTTGCAATTGATGGAAATAAAAATATTTTCCGCAGACGGTTAATATGGTGCCTACACATGCGAAAATGAAATCGCGTAAAAGTTAATAATAATAAGCAAATATAATAATAATAATACCGCAAAAATTATAATAATAAGACCGCGATAATAATAATAATAGTAATAAAATAATTAATAATTAAGAATATTAAAGAAGTATTAAAAAAATATAAAAAGAAGACTAGTTTTCTTTATTTCAAAAATATTTCGGCTACACGTCGGTAACCGTTCAAAATATTAAGAAAATTTAAAAAAAAAAATAATTTAAATAATAATAAAAAAATTTAAAAAATAATAAAAAAATTTAAAAAATAATAAAAAAATTTAAAAAATAATAAAAAAATTTAAAAAATAATAAAAATAATAAAAAAAATTAAAAAATAGTAAAAAATTTAAAAAATAATAAAAATAATTTAAAAAATTTAAAAACTAATAAAAAAATTTAAAAAATTTTTAAGTAATAAAAAAAATTTTAAAAACAAATTAAAAAAAAATAACAAAAAAAGAAGTTTTAAAATAAAAAATAATAAATAATGTAAAAAATAAAAATATTATACAAAAAATTAATGAAAAAAAAATTAAAAATATTAAAACAAAAAAAAAGTAAAAAAAAATAAAAAAAAAAAACAAAAAAATAAAAAAAGTAATAAAAAGTATAAGATTAATAATGTATAATATAATAAATGAAATAGACATTAAAAATAATAAAAAACAAAAATAACAAAAAATTATAATAAAAAATAATAATAAAAGCTAATAAAAAGTAATAAAAAATATAATAAAAAGGGTTAAAAAATATAATAAAAAGTAATAAAAAATATAATAAAAAGTTATAAAAATATATTAAAAAATATAATAAAAAGTAATAAAAAATATAATAAAAAGTTATAAAAATATATTAAAAAATATAATAAAAAGTAATAAAAAATATAATAAAAAGTTATAAAAATATAATACAAAAATAATAAAAAGTGCAATAATAAAAAATATAATAGTAAGTAATAAAAAATAATAATAAAATAATGAAAATAATTAAAAAAAAAGAAAATGTTGGAAAAATAATAAATAAAATTAAAAAGTAGTAAAAAATGATAAAATAATAACAAAAAATATTATACATAAATAAATGCAAAAATTATAAATAAAATAAGTGCTGTTCTACAAATATTCTACCCATGATTTATCTTAAATTTCATTAATTCAAATTAACAGCATCATATACAGAATTAAATTTTTGCACATAGAATAATAGACATTATTAGTAAATGACTCAACCCAGAGAGTGTAATTAATTTCGAATAGTTTTTTACGTTAAAATTGTTATTCAACGACGTTGTTTTTGTTATTAGAAAAAAAACTAGTTTTATTGTTTACTTCCAACGAATTACCTTAGATGAGTATTAAGTATGCATGAATGTGGTAGTAGGGTGGGGTATATTAATGAAATATGTATGTATATACTTGTATGTTCTAATAACAGTAACGCTACTCTTTTTGAAACTTCTATAATAATTTATTAAAAATGAAGATTATCAAACTGTATGTATGTCAACATGTAGAATTTGAATTTATATATCGTATGTAAATATTAATATACCTACTACATACCTCGGTAATTAAATGGAGTCTCTTTTGGTTTTAATTGTTTATATCTAAATTTGTGTACGCGTATTTACATACATACGTATCTGCGGTCTTTGGGAGTGTACGAAGTATCATATTATGAATACATATGTGCTGCATACGTAAATACATATGTACGTAGTAATTAAATTTAAAGAAGCATATGTGCGCTTCTATATACGTGTATGTACATATGTACATCTCAATGCGCTGGTAAATACATATATTCATAAATACAAATGTATACTTCCGCTGTGAATAGAAAACACAAAATAAAAGGAAATGAATGAGTCAAAAGATTGGACAGGAAATTGGAGTATTGTAGCGTAAAAAGCACATGTACATATATATGTTTGTATACTTAAAGCATATATACATAAGTATGTACAGTGGCGGACTAAAGTCTACATACGACCCCTTTTTTTGGAATTCCTACCGTCCCATAGTTTTTACAGGAAAAGTATTGATGTAGTCTTGCTTTGAATTTAATTGTAAGACAAAACCGAAAATTTCATATTTGTTTAACATTAACTTTCAATATTATTAACAAAAAACTCAAAAAAGCCGTTGACAAAAGTGAACATACGTTTCATTAATTTGTTTCGTTTATTACTTCAGCTATTGTTTTCAGCGGTCAAGTAACGTTTTTTTTTCTTTCTATACTTTTCTTGGTATTTGGCTTTATCTTTTTTGTTTTCCATCATTTGAAAAAAGAAATACAATCGCGAAAATGTCGTCAGGAACGGAAATCCCGGCGGCTGTGCGAAAATTGGTTATAAAACACAGAAATGATAAGAAAACGTTCGGCGAAATAGCTAAATTGTTAAATTTAAGAAAAGCGACGGTGCAAACAATTTATAAAAACTTTGCAGAATCGGGCTCGTTTGAGAGTAAGCCGCGAAGTGGCCGTCCAAAGAAGTTTACCCATAGGGACATCTCTTTCATCCGTAATAAAGTAAGCCAAAATTCCAAGGTACTCTTAACAACGAAAGATTCTACAGCAGAACTCCTCGCAAGAAGCCTCTCATAAGCGAGAAAAACCGCGCACATCGGTTGGAGTTCGCTAAAAAGCATCTAAAGAAGGATCATGAGTTCTGGAAAAGCGTGCTATTTACGGATGAGTCAAAATATAACATATTTGGATGCGATGGCAGAGCAAAAGTTTGGAGAAAACCCATTACTGCCATGGATCCTAGGCACCTTATTTCGACCTTAAAGCATGGTGGTGGGTGTGTCATGGATTGGAGAGCAGTTGCAGCGTCTGGAGTGGGTAAATTGGTCTTTATTGAAGGAAATATGGATCGCTTCGAGTATAAGAACATATTGGAAAATAATTTGAAGCTATCTGTGGACAAACTGTGCCTTGGCTCGAGCTGGATCTTTCTACAGGATAATAATCCTAAGCACACAGCGCAAATTGTAAAGGATTGGCTGCTATATTATGCTCCGCGGCAGTTGCACTCATCACCACAAAGCCCGGACTTGAATATTACATAGCACGTATGGAAAATATTGGAGCGGAAAATTCGAAAACACCCTATAAGTAATGCATCAAAGCTCAGAGAGAAACTTCAAGAAGAGTGGCAAAACATTACAGGAGAAGAGCTGGAAAATTTGGTTTTTTTCAATGCTAGACGCTTGCAAGTGGTGATCGATGCGCATGGTGGCCCAACAAAATATTAACTTAGTTATTAAAATTAATATGATTACCTAGAATAGCTAAGCAAAAAATCGTATGTTCACTTTTGTCAGTGCCTTTTTTCCATTTTTTGTTAATAACTTTGAAAGTTAATGTTGAATAAATGAGAAATTTTGGTTGTTGTTATATACTTGAATTTAAAACAAAACTGCATCATTATTTTTTCTGTGAAAGCTATAGGACGGGTTGAATTCCCAAAAAATGGATGTAGACTTTAGTCCGCCACTGTATATAAAAATATCTTCATACCAAACAAGAATAATGAAATACATGATAATGACGATTCTATGGATAATATTATTATTTATACTGCATAATCTGGCGAAAGAGAAGAGTTCAAAAAAAAAAGAGGGAAAGGAAACAACTTTAATTTGGAAAAGTTTTTTTTTCTCTAAGCTTACTTGGGTCCACAATGAGGTTAATTTAGGAAAAAGCGTCCACGGAAGCCAGTCTCCATAATTACCAAAATCCGGTTTCCGTAATAATTTTATTATTTTTGAATTAAAAACAAAAAAAAAATTACAACTCATCATTTCCGTTTGAGTGCATGTTTTTCAGTTTGATAAGTTCGTTAGCGAGAGTAGAGTTACCACAAAAAAAAAAAAAAAACGAAGGGAGAAATTATGTTGTTGTAATAATACAATATTTCCGGATTTAAGCCATTGTACTACCATTTTTCGCTATTTTTCCTTTGGTTTCCTTTTTAAAATAAGCAGCCAATTACAACTTAAATTTTTTATATTGACACCAGAAAAGAAAACTGGAACGATTAATGCTCCAATTGATTGAACTTTTGCACTAATTTTCCGACATAGTAGTTTTATTCATTTATTTTTTATTGTCACAATTGACAATCGTTCACAAAGAGAAAGTCCAGCTGCTCACCACCATAAGCAAGTTTTTCTATCTTGTCTACTCTACACGAGCAGTTTTCTTTTATTTCTTTGCGAAAACTTGTTATTGGCGATAACAGTGCAATATTATCCCTATCGCTTGGCATTCAATATATAACTCAATTGCATATTGTAAAATTTATTGTAAATATTACTAAGCGACATTTCAAAGAAATGATTAAGAAACCTTTTTTCATAATAATTCTTCTTTGTTTCATATACTATTGGTTTAAGATTAACGGTAAGGGTGTTTTATTGCTTTTGCGATTTGAAATAAGTCCATAGGTTCGGCGCTAGTATATTTTAGAATATCATAAATATTTTAAATTTAAACTACACGTATTACTAGAATATTCATTTATTGTACGTACATTCCAGAGTTTTGGTGATTTAAGGGAGGTGAAATTTTGGAAATTTTTTTAAAGAAAATTTCATCATTGAATACAGTATCAAGAGTATAAATTAATATATAAAAAACCCGTGTCCGTGTGTATGTTCCGAAATAACTCAAAAACGAGTCAGCTGATATTGATGAAAGTTGACATATATATGTTGTTTGGTCCAACTTAGATGATAGAATAGTTATCATTTAAATTAATGGTCTCAATAATTAATAATCAATAAAAAACTGATTGTTATTAATCGTAGGTTCCATAAGCCTGAAACAGATGGCGCCTTAAGCGAATTTCTTTACAGAGAACTTGTCCTTTGCACCTTAAAGATGGCGTCACTCCTTAATGTGTTATAGTTTTTTAGACTACACACTATACCTGTCTTATTTTGCCTATAATACTTAGCATCGCTTCTCTCAAATTATTTTTCATTTTGTCTTCGTTCCGCACAGTACTTAGAATATTTTTTTCTTACTTATAATTTGCAGTTATATAAAAATACAGCCAAATTTATAATCTACAAAATCTTAAAAAAGCAAAATTCATTCACATTAAAAATTCAATTACTATTTTTAGTAAAATGCGTCCCAAAAAATCTAACCTTAAAGCCCTTAGCAGGAAGACGCGATATGCACGTGTCGAAAGAGCTCATGAATCAGTTGAATAGAGAGTAGAATTAAATGCAGCTGAAATTCGAGAATCACGAGAACGGCATGATAATCGTTGACGAGAAAATGCATTGAGAACCAGGGTGGGACGTCAACAACACATAGATTCATTTAGAGAACAAAATCGAGAAAATCATCGGACCAAACGCACAGCAATCCGTGGATCATTTGTTCGTCTTGCATTTAATTATGAACTACTCGGCTGTTTCCAAAGTTATTATTGGTGCGATGGACAAAATATGCAAATATTTTTCGCAACCCGGCATGTGTTGCGCATCAGGAAAAGTTGTATTGTCACCACTCCCTACACCATCTGAACCTTTAAAATCCCTTAAAATCCCAATGAAGATCCAAAATTTCTTCAGATCTAGTTTATGGGCAATTGTGAAGAACGTGTAACAACTCGATGGCAGTTTTTCCTTTAGAATTATTTTTAGAGAACAATAATAAATTGGTTCAATTCTTTAAAAGAGTATCACCACAATTAAAAAGTCACAATTATCAAATTGTCATCAAAGCGGACCTTTGGGAGAGCATATATATCAAATAAAAATATTTAAAGTAATTATTAAAAATTAAAAAAAAAAGTAATGTTAATTTGTGTTAAATTTTATCTTTCAAATTTTTCTTAAATTTTGAAAACGCTGTTTCGAGAAAAAAACGTTTTAAATTTACACTTAAACGTACGTGACTGTTCTCACGCGTTTTAAGATTACTCGGAAACTAACTACAGTTATGCATCTGGGTTCGTAGTATGTTTTTTTGCATCTAAAAGTTTTGGAAAATTAATTTAAATAAAAAATTAAGTTAAATTCTCCAATTGCGTTCGCCCCTCGGCAGAAAATGTCCGAGTGTATTTCGGACATTAAATAAAGGCTCCTTGTAAAAAAAACCATCAGCCGTTCGGAGGCGGCTTACTATAAACTGTGGGTATCTCCATTTGTTGGAAAAACATCAAGACGCAAAACCGCAAATTGGAGTAGGAGCTCGCTTCAAATTATGTCGAAATATCAATTTCAGATTAGGTACTTTGAAAAATTTTCTGTAACTCCTGCGTAAAAATATTTTAAATCTAGATGAGTGAATTCTACATCGAAAGGGACGATTCATTACGTTTTTATAATCCTAATTGAGTGTGATTCGCTTCTGTATCAACTTTGGTGGTCATGCTTTCCCACTCATAAATCCACTTTTATTTTGTGGAAACTTTGTTTTTTTTTTTTTTTACTGGCGCTTGCATTCTTATGCACACTTCTATTGCAAATTCGAACCACAATCAGAAATTCTATGCGGTCATGCACACATATGAACATACACGTATGATAAACAACACAAATACGAAGAGTAAGTAAAGGAAGAAGAGTGGAACAACAATCATCACGATCCTTATCATTTAAGCAAGCACAAATTTTGACCACAATCTAATAAGGTATGAATTTGTTTCCCACGAATCTCCAACGCTCTATCATATAAGTATTCCTCAAAACTTTTTTCGTGGACTTTGGTTGGAGTGTCAGTCCATGGCGTGTAAAAAATACGGGTCGTTCTGTTATAAAGACCCGACTATTGGATTTTAGTCGCCAGTCATGTTTTGCCGAGGATAAATTATAGAACCTCTAACTCGCAGTGGTCAACGGCTTGTGTTTTTATGCGCTTTCGGAGGTTATTATTAAAGTATTTATTACTTTAGTTCTTGTTTTTGTTGTAGCGGCTTACCAACCTCGTTAGGAACTGCCTAGTCAGTCTAAATCATCGAGGTCGTCTAACGTGTGGTCCAGGAAAGAGCTGTTTCGATGGGTTGGTACCAAAGGGATAGAAGGTTGGTTAGATGAGTAAGCTTTAGGAGACATGCAAAGAGGTGTATGGTGTCGTACGGGGTCTCATTGTATATGCATGATCTATCAAGTCTGGATAGGTAGGAATTAAGTCGACTACAATATTCAGATCTCAATTGTGTCAGTATAATTCGGGAGAGACTCGAGGCAGCTCGAGCACTTCGTCTGCAATGGCTGGTGCTTAGTTTGGGAGAATGTTATTTACTAGAAGAGAGTTCAAGTTGTTGGCACACTCTCGGTGTATGGCGTTTAAAGGCTGTCGTTACGCTACAGTCCCTTCCTGATGTGCCTGTGTGGAGTTTCAGCCTGGTAAATGCCTGGAGTAAATGGGGTTTGGGTGGCACCGGACGGTAGCATCTCAGCCGATATTGCTTGTACAGTGTAATATTATGTTTCTTATTTCGTAGCTTGGATGTTTCATTGTGCAAATGATGCTATGGTGGCATCAGGAGATATCCTGCTTGTAATTTCCTGAATTGTGTCTCGCTAGACGCCTACGTCCAAATCGGGGCGGCGTACTTTACGATCGGTCAGTCAAATGCCTTGTATGTTGCGAGCAACGTTTATTTGCCTTTTCCTTACGTGCTGCCGGTTAACGATTTGAGGACAGCATACGGCAGGTTCTTGACAGCCTTTCAGCTACCTAACTGCGTTTAGGTCAACAGTTAATGTTTTGTTCTCTATGTCTGAATATTTCGAGGTAGAACTTGGTTAATCTACTATCAGCGCGTGTATTTTTATTTTCGTTGGAAACCCATAGTTCGCTGCTATTTCGACTATTTCATGTCTGAACCGGTACTAGTAGATTCTTTAGCTTATTCCGTATACCCACTGAGCTCATCTTAGAATTATTGAAGAACCCTCGTTAAAATTACAATATGAGTTATGTGGAGAGCACATTGCCGCCTGTCGTGACTGTTAAATGGTTGCTTAGATGGTAGCCGCTGTAAATGCGTTTTTGTGTATGGAAATTCCAAGAATATTCAATACTACTGTGTAATATTTGGAATGAAAAATACTTTCGAATTCCTCTTTCCATTTGTTTTCTCACATACTTAAGATAACCCGAGCAGACACAACGATAGACAAGAAGCATTCAACGTTTCTTAATCTCCAATAGGCAGATATTTGATTGAAAAATCGGTATGAGTATTTGTGGCGCTGGCGACGGCGGTCCTTCTCTTTCATCCCACGCTGGCACACACAATTCATAAGAGAGTCATTTCTCATTTTCAATCGGCTATTGTTCGTATGACGATCGCTTTTTAGTTGTTAAATTCTTGTTTCTTCTTTTTTTTGTTTTTTTTTTTCTTGTTTTTGGAAATAATAAAACGCCTCGAGCAATCAACGGTATCGAACTTACATGGGAACATAATATATACTTATGCATTTAAATATATGAAGATAGACGTGAAAATTAGATTTTATGATCGCCTAGTCTTACTTGTTGCCGCACCAACCGCCTCCTCTGCATACATGGGAGTCTGTCTCTACTTTCAAAAACAATCGAACCAAAATCAAATTAGAAGTTCGAAACTAATGCTGACTGAGACCGAATTGGTTGCTTGAATGGACCGAACCGTTGGGCAGACAGTCAGACAGTCAGACATTCAGTCAGTCGATCAGTCAGACTAACGAACAACGCTAACTAACGCGGTCGGTCAACCCAAACAGTACAAGCATACAACCAATTTAGGAATTTTCTTGCTCATCAAAGCAAACTGTTATGGCATTTTTCGTATTTCATTGATCTTTACCGCAAATGCGGGAAACCCTGCAGGGTATAGCTGAGCGCGCTGAACGCTCGAAAACTGATCGATGGCTCACGATCTTCGGCTTACATGCACAGCAAGCAAGCAAACAAGCAACGAGCATTTTCGATCGAGAGCACATCCCAGCTTGTTAGGGCTTTATTCGTTGGTGGTGGTGTTGCTGCTGCTGCTGCCGCCTGGCTTGCTCGATCATTTCTCATTCGTATGGATCGCCGTGGTTGCCTTTTATGCTACGTGTATGTTGCGTCTGCGCCTGCGCCTGGGCCGCTTGCATATGTTGAGTGCATTTTTGTTATCTTTTTGTTTGTTTTCTTCTTTTGTATGTTGCCTTCTTGGTATTTTTCTCTGGCTATTGTTGTTGTAGCATTATGCTGTGCATGCATAGGGCCAACCATGACTGCTTCGTATACATACGTGCATATGTACATATGTATGTATGCTTTTGTTGTTGGCGACAACGTCGTTGGTGATCGCCGCGTGATTGCATTTCTTGGAAGGACGACTCAAGAATGTTTTCTGTTTTTTTTGTTTTTGTTTTTTTTGTAGCTTATTTTCGTTAATCTTTTTTATAATTCATTCGTCTTAATATTATTCTTGTGATATTTCCTTCAGCTTTCCTTCAATACACATACGGTATAATTTTTTTTTATTATTTTTATTTATTTATTTAATTTTTTTTAAATTTTTTTTTCTGTTCGAAGTGATTGTGTGAATGCATTCGGCGAGTGGTGGTAGGCTTCATGGGTTCCCAACTGCAAGCTGGTGTGGAGTGGAGAGTATGAATGCAAGTTTTTTTTCGCCTTTATTAGAGTCACGATTGTTGTTGTTGTTGTTTCCGCTCTATTATTGTTGTCGTTTCTCGCCGTTGTTGTTGTTGATCGTGTAAATGGAACTCTTGCATGTAGTGCATGCGCATGTGCCTGTGCTTGTTTCTGCACCGCTATCTGGTATTACCACATTCCAATCTCAGAATGAAGCAAACTTGAAACCAGAAATAAGACAACCAAGAATTGAATTATTCCCACCAAACTCTAAAAGACGAACTCAAGAAACTCCCAACAGCAAACCAACATAGCTTGTGAATGTACATATGTATGTAGAGTTTTTATGTTGCCTTAGGAGCGAGTATGTAGCGTTATGCTTCCTTTGGTATGTAGAAGTAGCGAGTAATACCTGGTGGCCGGTTCTAAAGGTTAGGCAAAAGAACGAACGCTGAATGGTCGGTTGGTCTGTTGTTCTGTTGGTTTGTTTGTTGGTTGAACAGACTGTCAAACTGACTTTATAACTTTTCTATGCTGTGCTTTGTTTCTGTGTGTGCGTGTGTGTGATTGTCTTTTAAGCTGCCTTTAGGTATTCTCCTCCGGTTTCTTTCTTGACTGACTCGCTGGCATTCAGAGGCCGCCCAGTGCGTTGTTGGCATGCTCCGTTCTTTGTAGCCAGAGTTGATTTTCTAATAAGAATTTACGTGAACGTGTTGCTGTTGCTGTTGGTGTTGGTGTTGGTGGTCTGCCTGCAGTCGGTCGGCGTACCCAACAACCGTAACGAATGTTGTTGTTTTTGTATGCATATATGTATGTACATATGTTCATATGCAATCAACTCCATTTGAAGTCGCCAGGTAACTCAACTCTACACATAAAAAAGAGAAAAAAAAGTAGAAAATAAAGTCTGAAAAAAGTGGTTTGGCTGCATTCCAAAGTTTTTCATTGCATTTATGTTGGGTTGGCCAAGCGAGCATGTCAAGTTGGCGTTGCCAGATGTGTATATGAGCGCAAGTTGGCATTTATGGTGTGTATATTTATGATTCCTTTCTGGTACAGAAAGGTTGTTGTCGAGCTTTCTGCCTCGATCCGCAGGAATTTTGTACCATTAACGTTGGATAATGGTTCATAATGAGATCTTGATAGGTTCTCAATGGTGTTCAGATCCCATTTTTGGGGCACCTTATGTTTTATACTTACAGTGGTATCAAGATTAATATATTCTGGTACCAGAACTTAACTCATTTGGCGGCTGAAAGTGTCGGCGGTTAAAATCATTTGAAAATTCTAGTCATTCGGTTCGTATAGCTGGTAAGGAATGAACTTAGTCAGATGCCAAAGAAGGAAACTATATCAGATCTGGTGATCGTAAATAGTAAATTTCGGTCTCACAGATCCAATAGGAACTCAAGTTAACCTTGAAATTTAATTTGAAGTAAACTAACCTCAATCTATAAATTTTTAACTAACCCTGGACAGTGTTCCTTATTTTTTTTTGTACAAAATGTAAATTCGTCAGCTGATTTTAAAATACAACTTGACTCAAATATAAGAAGGTGAAAAAATAAAAGTGAAATAAAAATGAAATAAAATACAATAAAAAAGAAATACAATAAAATAAAATACAATAAAAAAGAAATACAATAAAATAAAAAAAAAATTAATTAAAATAAAATAAAATAAATGAAAATAAAATAAAATAAATGAAAATAAAATAAAATAAATGAAAATAAAATAATAAAAAAATAAAATAAATGAAAATAAAATAATAAAAAAATAAAATAAATGAAAATAAAATAAAATAAATGAAAATAAAATAATATAAATGAAAATAAAATAATATAAATGAAAATAAAATAAAATAAATGAAAATAAAATATAATAAATGAAAATAAAATAAAATAAAATAAACTACAATAAAATAAAATAAAATAAATTAAAATAAAATTAAATAAATTAAAATAAAATAAAATAAAATAAAATAAAATAAAATAAATTAAAATAAATTAAAATAAATTAAAATAAAATAAAATAAACAAAAATAAAATAAAATAAACAAAAATAAAATAAAATAAATAAAAATAAAATAAATAAAAATAAAATATTTAAAATAAAATAAAATAAATAAAAATAAAATAAAATAAATAAAAATAAAATAAAATAAATAAAAATAAAAAAATTAAAATAAAAGAAATTAAAATAAAATAAATTAAAAAAAAATAAATTAAAAATAAATTAAAAAAAAAATAAATTAAAAAAAATGAATTAAAATAAAATAAATTAAAAAAAAAAATAAATTAAAATAAAATAAAATAAATAAAAATAAATAAAAATAAAATAAAATAAATTAAAATAAATTAAAATAAAATAAAATAAATTAAATTAAAATAAATTAAAATAAAATAAATTATAATAAACTAAATTAAAATAAAACAAAATAAAATAAATTAAAATAAATAAAAAATAAAATGAAAATGAAACAAATATAAAAAAAAATTAACTAAAAATAAAATAAAAATAAAATAAAAATAAAATAAAAATAAAATAAAAATAAAATAAAAATAAAATAAAAATAAAATAAAAATAAAATAAAAATAAAATAAAAATAAAATAAAATGAAAGTAAAAATGAAATACAATTAAAGTAGAAATAAAATACAATAAAAGTAAAACAAAAAATAAAAATAAGCTTTACAGCTTTATGGTTACTAAAAATTGAACGCGGTTAATTCTATCATAGTCAAGTATTATGTATAGAAATAAGTTATCTTCCCCACGTTATGGGCAATTTTGATATCACTATTATTGAAATTAATAACGAATATTCTCAACTTTTCAAACGAATAGCACTTTAATATTCGACAAACAATTTGTGCTTTTTTTCGAGTAAAATAAATAACTAAAATTTCAGATGTTTCAAGTTTTTATTGTCATAGTATTAAAGAACAAAAACCTCATCTATCTCATCTCCTATCTGCTGTTTACCTCGCCACCGAAGCATCCAACCATTCATCCATCTTTTCCCACACTCTCAACGCGATAGCCACATTTTGTACTCACTCTCATCTGGCAGCGCTGCTACCCTTAGTTTTCCATGAACGTTTGTTGTTCCACGGTCTAATGTGGTTTTCTCGTCACTGTCTGTATCACTAGTGTATTAAGACTGTTGGTGCCAAGACGCACGTACAATAACGCAAGCGTAACAAAAATACGGAATAAAAAAGAAAACGTGGTGGAAAATTTTTTATTTTATTACTTGAGAGAAAAGTTTAAAGACTGCAAAACAGTTAAAGAAAAACAATTTCAAATTGTTAAACAAAAATAAAAATATTTGCTGCAAACTAATTGTTATATAAAATTGTTAAAATAAAGTTTTGTTAATATTATATATTATTAAGTGTGTATATTTATTGACTGAACGAAAAGAAAAAAATAGAACATTTTCGAGACGAAGTAAACCAAGCGAAGCGAAAAAATATTCGTATGTATATGAACTGTTCGTGAGAGAATTTGTGTGGAGAAATAAAGAATTTGCTTAATTATCAATTGAATTGAATTGAATTGAATTTGGATTGTAGCAGCTGTTTAGTATATAATGTAAGTATTTGAAAAAAAAATAATAAAATTTCAAAATTTGTTGTAGAAGTATTTTATAAAAGTTTGAGGTTATAAGAAATGTTTTTTTTTTTGATAGTTAGACTTTTTAGTTTAAACAATTTTTTGAAACGAATATTTATTGTATCATATTTAATATTTTTACTTCAATAATTATTAATCATTATTGGAAAACACAATTCCATTAATAACGGTGTTGCTAATATTATATTTTCAACGGAATCACTGGTTGCCAACATTACTTCAATATAATGTCGTATATTTATATCTATAAATAAAACTTATTATTCCTATTAATTTGTAATGCAATAAAACCGTTTGTGAGCGCTTACAAAACGTATTTTCCGCTATTATTGTGAAAGCTGTTATTGTGGTTTACTTGTGCAGCTGTTTGTTTTTTATTTTGCAATTGTTGTTGGTTTTTGTTTTATAATTGTTTTTTTTTATAATTGTTTTTTTTTTTTTTAATTGTTTTTTTTTATAATTGTTTTTTTTTTGTATAATTGTTTTTTGTTTTTATAATTGTTTTTTTTTATAATTGTTTTTTTTTTTTATAATTGTTTTTTTTTTTATAATTGTTTTTTTTTTTTATAATTGTTTTTTGTTTTTATAGTTGTTTTTTTTTTATAATTGTTTTTTTTTCTAATTGTTGTTTTTTTTAATAATTGTTTTTTTTTTTTTTTATAATTGTTGCTTTTGAATTTATGTATTTCTTTTAATTTTATTCTAAAGTATGGCATTTTAACACATGCAATATGGCAATAGCAATAACAAAAACAACAATAAAATGAAAATTAACGGCAACAATAATAAAATTGGCTTATTGGCGTTTTACTCTCGACATACATACATATAGGTATACAGCTCGTTTCAGCAATTGAATTAACGCTTTTGTTGCTGCATTGGAAAATTTGCCCAGACTGGCTATTTTTTTGTTTTTCTTAGCATTTTCGGTAAATTGTTGTTAATACAAAAGTTTTTTTTTTTTTTTTGGAAACACCGTCATTAAAAAGTCTTTTACAGCGGATATCAACCAACTTCCGGTTATGTAAAACGGAATTGTATGGTGAAAAGCTATTTCAACCTTTGTACCCGCTAAATCTTTATTTTTTTCCAAGAATTTCTACGGGCATACATACAAACATGCATACATATGCATATATGTACGAACTTGCAATGTTTTCGCTTCTAACAGCATTTTGAATAAGTAAAACTAATTTCTACATACATTTTTTATTCATTTAATTACTTTTATCTTTGCTCGATCAGTTTGTAAACTATTTACTTTTAATTACAAATAAAAATTGTTCCCTTCGATTATTCATATGATCAATTAAACGATTAATGTGTATTTTTTGTCATATGTACATATGTATGTACTATATACCATCACCACCCAAGCGCCAATCGTGCTTACAAAACGAAAAGCATTTTTTCGCAACACTCAACATACATATGTACTCCTATATGTGCACCTACATTTATATATGTATGTATGTATATTACTAGCTACTAGTACTCGTTGCTTCGATTTACTTGCAATATACATTTTGCTCGCCTGCACTTCTCTGCACTGCTTTGTAAATGTACATATGTATGTATGTATGTATGAGACGACCAATGCATTGCACTGGCCCAGGGTGGCGGTATGGAAAAAAAATCCACCCCCTCTTCCCCTCATGCTTTTTTGTGGTCGGATGGTGCTTACAACACACCAGCAACATTAACAACAACAACAAAAAAATGTAAAAAAAAAAAAGAAAACAAAAAAAAATTGTCTGTCGACTACGAGGCATTTTCACATTTCCATTGATGGTTCGCGCACATCGGTTCAATGTGTTGCTACTTCTTTCTTTCATATGCATCAACAATCCACTCCAGTACATTCTCCTCGTATACACGACAACTCGCCAAAGCGAGCGATTGTAGCGATTAGAGCGAGACTAGTGGCAGTAGAAGCAGCAGCAGCAGCAGCACCAGCAATGTGTTTGATTGTTGCTTGCTTGCTCGCTAGTCGCTGGTTGTTGCATTTTGTTTAACGAGTTCGTATTTCTATGCACAGCGCTAGTGTGTGCAGTGGTACAGCAAGTTTGTTCAACACGGTCCAACTCTGCTTTGTAAAAAAAATCGATTTGTTATTGTCTATCGTTCTTTTGCTTTTACTTTGAATATTTAAGGGTGTTAATAGTTAGAATTTGAGTATATTTATAAAATATGTTGGCGACTATAGGTTACAGAATTGATATTAAGTATATATATCTTAACACAATTTTTTACTGTAACGAGTTTAAATTAAGTAAAATTTTACTAGTTGTTTACAAAAAAAGGTCAAATCTTGTTGGAGCTACTTATCCAATAAAAATGTAATCGAAACAAACAATTCAAAGTTCATTAATAGATAAACAGTTTAATAAGATAGAAATGACCTACAAGATTTTCTGTTTTCCAAACAATGAAATTAATAACTACGCTATATCTTTAAGGAATACGATTTTAATTTTATTTTAAATAAAATGAAAAATTATTAAATTAACAAAACTTCAAAATTTCTTTTCAAGCTTTTTTCAAAATAAACTGTATAAATCAGTATTAATTCCGATTAGAGTTTGCCCGCAAATAATTTTTTTCTTATAAGGTTATGTAAAAATAGTAGTATAACTTATAAAATACTATGTTAAAATGGAGCTTCCTATGTTTCAATTTTCAAGCAAATCGAGGCATAAATATGATTCCTTGTCGGTAAAAAAAAATTCTACACACATTAACATAGGCAAAGAACTATCTTTATTCCAGATTTGATATCTAATAAAATCTAAAACTATGAATATGATTTTTGCAAGCCAGATACAATTCTCCGAAAGAGAGGCTACTACGTGTTAGTCTAGGCAAAGGCTTTCCTATATTATTTAAAATATTAATAATTAAATTGAACTAAAATTTTGAATTTTTTCAAATATATATTGTACATTTTCTGCATAGTAAAATCTTCCACATATTAATCTTGGTAAAGAGACACCTACAAATGTTCCACATATTATGTAAAACTGGACCATTGACTCGATTGCATGCTCACCTCCCGGTTGAAAAGGTGTGCCCGATGTTGATTAAGGCAAAAAGCTGCCCGCCCATGTACCAAATTTTATGTAAATCGAATTATTTCAAAATAAAACCGATTTTTTTTTGAATAGCTCGGTCCCAGGCACACAACCGTCCGTAAACACTGTATTCGACAAGAGCTCGGCTCTTCCCTACTAGTGTTATTTTTTTTATATTTATATTTCTGCTACCACTTCAATTGTTTTGCTGTTGCCTGTGTGCCTGTTTGTCTTTGTGTGTGTGTGTGTGTTTTTGTTAAGTTGTACTCAAATTGCTGTTTGACTGCATTCCATTGAAACTTTCTCACAGTCTGTTGTAAATGCCCCCTAGTTGGTCGCTTGGTCGGTTGCTTGATTGTTTTTTTGTTGTTTTTGTTGTCGACGAGTGCATAGTGCATAATATTGCTGCCCAACAACTGACTGGTTGAATTTTCAGCTTTGGTTTCGAAATTGTTGGTCGCTTACAGCAATTTCTCGTACTTGCGAATGCATTGTCGGGGATACATGAATACATATATTTATCTATAGAATGTACATATGTATGTATGTAAATCAATTTGAAATGCACTAGATTCGAGAAAATAATTTTTCATACAATTTTTATTTTAGTTTTTTTTGACTCAGGCTTTCGATTCGCTTGCTATAAGACACTTAATTTAAAAAAATTTTAAAACTAAAATTAAATATTTAAAAAAATTAAAAAAATAATACAAAAATCATCCCTGATAATTTTTAACTTTAAATGATTGCACTCGAGTGAATCACGTTAATTTTTTCATTTTATCACTTAACCTTGAAAAACTAAAGCCGCCAAAATTAAAAAAAAAACCAATCAACGATAATTTTTATCTTTTCATAGATAAAAATATATAAACATTCGCATATTTCAAAAACATGCAATACACATTAAAGCACTAAACGCACGTAAATACTCATAATTTTCTACAACGTTGCCACATTTCACTTTGACGCCATTATTATTATTATTTTTTTTTTTTTGATATTTATCGCATATAGAAAAACGCAATTTCCGAAGGCTTTTCGTTACGCCAACACATACATTTGCAGCGTACGTAAAGATAAATTGTTCACATTTATTTATGTATTTCTTTGTAGAGTTAACTTTTTTCATAGCCCATACCAAGCACTCAACGCCCACTTTGCGTTGGTAAGTCCCGAGCAATATTGCACCTGTTTTGCATTTTTCTGTCAACTACACAAACTACTCATATTCGTGCATTCGAATCGCTTGCATTCGTGCAAACCGAATAGTTTTTCTGCCGAATGGACGGTCGTTCGGTCGGTGTCCTCAGACATGCCAATGACACGAAGAGGTCTTTCAACGCATATGCGAAGGGTTCATTGATTATTATGTATACATATGTATGTTGCAATCGAGTTCTTTGCGCTTTAAAGATTGCATTCACCTCGTCAACAGTGCAGCCCACGATGTTCGCTGGTCGTCGTCATCGTCGTCGTGCTCGTCACATGCTTCGTCATTTGGTGGCGGCCATTACTGCAATGGAAATGTCCTGCGCAGCTCTTAAAGCCACCCAGTATAGTATGTGTGGTGGTGTCTTCCAATGCCACCCAGCGTGTGATTGATTTATACTTTGGTAAAAATATCTTCCAGCGTGAACAACCCCTATGAGTTCAGGACGAAGTTCAGGACGGTTCGCGAACTCTCCATTGCAAAAATGGTTTTACCATAGCTTATGTATACTATGGCTGACTATTGTTTATGAGTACATACGTGTATTGCGCTCGCTGTTTAGTTGTACTGGCAGTCTGTTGTATACGCTAAAGTAAGAGTAATACTCATTGTATGTTCGAGTGTGTGTTTTTGAGTGTGTGACATAGCTTCGGCTCGGCAAAGCGTACGTAGTGCACTCGTCGACTCGTAGTACTCGTAAGCGTATAATCGGATCGTAGTACACTACACGTTCGTTTTTTACGTACAACCAGCAAAGCTTATACAAATTTCTTAAAAACTTCCCAACCAGTCAGCCAGTCAGCTACTTTCGCCAGCACTATGCTATAATGATGAGCGTGTTGAGTACTCAACGCTTATTGCAGGCAGCTGCTGTTGGCGCTGCCGCCGTGACGCTGAGAGCATGTCCTTTGCAGCTGGCTGGCTGGCTGACTGGCTGACTGGCTCTAAGGATACATATGCCTATGGCTTCCACCCTTAATCGTCAACATCGGGCATTACTACCTACTAGTTGCAAATAGTAGTATTTCCTGCGCAGCATTTTTACTCGTTCGTTTATGAATGCTTTGCTGGCGCTGGCTTTATGTGGCTTGTGCTCATCACTTCCAGGATTCAGTCATCAGGCAGGCTTCGTCAGGATATCTCGTGTAATTTTGCGTGCAACATAAAGTTTGAAATACACATACAAGCATATATATTTTTTTTATAAAATATGTATACATATATACATATGCTTTGAAGTGTAAAAAAATGGCGCTGTGTCTATTCAAAATTGCCTTCGTTTGAAAAGCGTCAATGGTTGAATGATTACTTCGTGAATTCTTACGCGTATACATACGAAAAAGTGCTTGATAAAGGTAATGAAAACAAAAAAAAAAAATTAAATAAAATAAATAAATATAAAAAATTGTTTATTATTTCATATAAAATTGCAAGCTGTATTATGAATAATATGCTGAAAGATAAGTGTATTTGATAAAATTATTTATACACACACACATACAGACATACATACATATGTGTATACGTTTGTAAGTGAAAACATCATAACATTTCTCTATAAAACGGAAATAAATAGAATTTTTTCTGAGAATTTTTCAGTACCTTCCATAGTTAATCAGAAATTTGCAACTATTTACACATACATACAAAGAAAAAGTCTAGCGAAAAAGTCACAGAGAAGCCAGACCTATTTGAATTAGTTTAGGAAAGCGCATATATGTACTTGGGGCGCGGTGAGTGGGGGCTAATAGGGCTTCCAGCTTACGCTCATGCTGTTCATACAAGTTGAGCTCTTCAAAATTCTTTACTAAGAGCTTATTTCTCCATATAATCATACACATTTCAGAATCATATGGGCAGTTTCATACACATGAATGTACTACATAGGTTTATATTTATGGCCATATGTATGTACTAGATTATAATTAATAAACATTTATTTAACATTGCTCACCAAGTGCGACTTTGAAGAGCAAAATCAGTTGATCGCGAAGCTTTGAAACTGACGCTTTATTCGGACGCTGCTTATTAAAGGGTGGTTAAATTGTAAGGGCCGATGTTGAATGTGAACCACATCTAAACGCCAAGTTTTTTTCCAAATTTAATTTGACATTTCTCTATTTCAGACTTACTCAATTTGAACCATGGAGAGATACACAATCCAACAACGTGTTAAAGTTATCCAGGCTTATTATGAAAATGGGCGTTCAAATCAAAATGCATATCGTGCACTTCGTGATTTTTTTGGTCAATTTGATCGTCCAAATGTGCGTACAATCGCAAAAATCGTGAAAAAATTCGAGCAAACCGGGTCTGTAGAAGATGTGAGAACACCAGTGCATGCTCGTACAGCTCGTACTGCAGAAAATATTACTGCTGTTCGCGATAATGTGGCTGAAGAGCCGTCCACCTCAACTCGTCGTCGTGCCCAACAATTGCACCTCTCACGCTCGTCGTTGATGAACATTATGCATAAAGACTTGCATTTACACGCTTACAATGGCTCTTTTGCGCAACAAATTCAATGGCCGTGTTATCTCACGTAATGGCGATGTCAATTGGCCCCCAAGATCATGTGATTTGACACCGTTGGACTTTTTTCTCTGGGGTTATTTGAAAGAAAAGGTGTACGTCGATAAGCCAGCAACAATTCAAGAGCTAAAAGATGAGATAATTCGGCACATTAACGGCATAGAAACTCCATTATGCCTCAGCGTCATCGAAAATTTGGACCATCGTATGGAGGTGTGCCGCCGAGGTCGCGGCGCTCATTTGGCCGATATTTTGTTACATACATAATTGATGTTGTTAATTTGTGTTTTATTCAAAATCAACATCGGCCCTTGAAATTTAACCACCCTTTATTTATGGCCATATGTATGTACTAGATTATAATTAATAAACATTTATTTAATATTGCTCACCAAGTGCGACTTTGAAGAGCAAAATCAGTTGATCGCGAAGCTTTGAAACTGACGCTGCTTATTATAACAAAATTTATTAAAAAAATATATTAAAAATGTGGTTTAAAAAAAGTTAGTTTAAAAAAATATATTAAAAAATGTATTGAAAAAATGTATTAAAAAAATGTATTAAAAAATATATATTAAAAAATATATATTAAAAAAATATATTAAAAAAATATATTAAAAAAATATATAAAAAATTGGTTTTAAAAGTTAAATTTAAAAAATATATTTACAAAATATATTTAAAAATTAGATTTAAAAATTGGATTAAAAAATTGGATAAAAAAGTATATCTATAAAGAAAAAGATTAATTAATTTGATTTAAAGCAAGTAGATTAAAAATATCCGTTAAACACATAAATGAAAAAATGAAATAAAAAACAAAATGAATAAATAAATTAACATTAATAATAAATAAAAATTATTATGTCATTATTTTATAGAAATCATTATTTAGATAACAAATGTGTCTACCTACATATGTACTTATCTGTACATACATATATGTTATGTGTAGAAAATACAAATAAAAGCGATATGTATGCACTTTTTATATAAAAATAAACCAATCAACAAATCAATCAGGTTTGTTAAAAAAATATAATATTGTTTTTAGTAAAATATAAAAAAAAATAACGCTACAATCTAGATCAAAGCGATCATTGAAAAATTTCATAACTAGTTACGAACCAGAACTTTCTCAACGCCTTCCAGATTTTGTTTTATTATCAACAAATAAACGGAATGAATTTAACTTCAATATTGATAAAGACCATTTGGTATATTTTTATTGCTCTCTAAAGGTATGAACGGGAAATTCCAAGAGTTTCTGCTTTTCGTAAATATTTATTGCAAAAAACAAAGACAAATTGCAGTTTTTTTTTAGTGCTTGATTTTAATAGTAGGAATGACGAAATTCGTTTGTAATTTGTTTTATTGTTTTTTTTTTTTTTTGTGGAAAATCTACATCAGTGGCGCCAGTTAATTATCTTATCTTCGAAGTACTAATATTCGATTGTTAATACTATAAGTGAGTGATTTTGCAAAAATAAAAAAAATAGTGTGGTGCTCTCTCTTTGAGGTAGAATTTTATATACATACAAAATATAAATGAATCCCTCAATCTCCGCCATAAAATAATATACAAATTAACCTTACTACATCAAGCCAATGGCCTAGTGTTGTAACACAAGAAACAACAATGAATTGTTAATTAAGATCAATAGCCTTTTTATCTTATCACCTAGACTTTACAAATATTTAGTCACGTAATTTTGCAAACAAAAAAATTCTCTAATATATAGACTAACCTTTATCATTTCCTTTTCATTCTACTTTCAGACGTACACTCGCAATTGCCAACATAGCTTGTCAAATATATTTTTATTTTTATCAAACAATCAAAGAAATTATCAACAGTGTAAAGGACAAAAAGAAAACAATCAAAATGTCTGAAACAATTGCTGAGAAACCACCAACATACAACAGCACACCCTTGGGCTGCTATAGGCGGTTTTTTTATACCCACGGCTACGACGTAACGGATAATAAAACGAACGAATTGTACCTACACCAATGCAAGAGCGAACAATTTACTATGGATGAAAGATATCATCGTGAAGATGAACGTTTAAAGTCATTCGAAAATTGGCCATTACAATGGTTGAATAAGAAGGAATTGGCACAAACGGGTCTAGTCTATACAGGCGAAGATGATAAAGTCAAATGTTATTTTTGTGCAGTTGAAATCGGTCGTTGGGAACGTGAAGATCAACCGATCAATGAACATTTGAGATTTTCACCAAATTGCCCGCTGTTAAGACGACGCACCACCAACAATGTGCCACTTAGTAACGATACACTGAGTCGTGTCTTGCCGCCGATCAGTTACGATGTCTGCGGTAATGAAGGACTCGATTTAGAGGCAAATGATGAGTCTGCAGATGTTGTGCCACAAAACGATGGTGGTCATATAATGGCAACAGCGGCATCAGGAGCGAGCACAACAGCGTTAACATACCACTTTGACAGCATATCGAATGATAATTTGCCACACAATAGTAGATGTAACAATGAAATGCAACTGTATCGGCCCGAATATCCCGAGTATGCTATTGAAGCGGCGCGTTTACGTTCGTTTGAAGCATGGCCACGCAACATGAAACAACGTCCGAAGGATCTGGCTGATGCTGGCTACTTCTATACCGGTATTGGTGATCGTGTTAAGTGCTTTAGCTGCGGTTGTGGCCTCAAGGATTGGGATGATGATGATGAACCGTGGGAGCAACATGCAATGTGGTTTCCAAAATGTCGCTATTTAAATCTGTTAAAGGGACAGAGTTATATTGAAAGTGTTGCGGCTAAATACAAAGCGAATAACAGTAAAAGCGCTGACTCAGTACCAGCAACCGAAGCCGAATCTGCTCAATATTACCCATCAACACCATCATCAGAAAATATTATCGTACAGCCAATGATTGCAACTGCTGCTTGCTCTTCATCGTCTGCGACGGGGACAAAAACGGAAGTGACATCTGTTGCTGCTGCTGCTGCTGCTGCTGCTACGGCTGCGACTGATTTGAAGACCACAGTTGCAGCAACAATTGCCGAGGAGAAGCTTTGCAAGATCTGCTATGCCGATGAGTACAATACGGCGTTTTTACCATGTGGCCATGTGGTGGCCTGCGCCAAGTGCGCGTCTTCGGTCTCGAAGTGTCCGGTTTGCCGGAAACCCTTTACAAATGTGATGCGTGTTTTTTTTCCTTGATCACCTTTAAGCACTATTTATTAAATTACTATAATAGACTAACCTGCTTTGTAAATAATAATGTTAAAAAATTGCGGAAGTTCGGCCAGTTGTGGTAAACAGACGGACAAATTATAATTAACAATAAAAATGCTGTGCTGCAACTGGCCGAAAACCAAACAAAACAAATATTAATGTAAGTAATTATTCTTAATTATTTATACTAGCTCTCACAACTGCGAAGTATTCGCTCCAAATAACTTTGGCATTAATTAAAAAATAAAATATTTAACGAAAATTCCAATTTTAATCATTTCATTTGTTTTTGAACATTTGCCCCCTTTAAAATGAGCTAAAAATGAAAGAATTTGGTAAAGCATTTAATAAGATATGTATGAATATCGCTTGGTAACAGAAAAAAAACAAAATATTTTAGAAATAAGTATATATGTAGATAAAATAAAAATTAATAACAAACAAAAAATTACTGTTTTAATTATATGGAATGCAAACGGAATGCGCATATTCTTTTTGTGTATACTACATATATACATGTACATACATATGTATGTAAGTACTGAAGCAATGCAATGGTGTCAGAGAAATTAAATAAACTTTTACAATGGATTTTTACGAGCATAAAACTCACTTGGAAATGGCGTACAAATGATTATTATTGTAAGTATGTACATGGCGGCCGCCGTAGCCGTGTGGTTAACCTGGTATGACCAACATTCAAAAGTTATAGAAAATTGATTTAAAATAAAAAATTAAATTAAATTTTCTAAATGCCTGACAGGGAATGTCAATCCCTCCAAGTGTATTACTGACATGAAATATTGGCTTCTCATAAAAAAACCATCAGCCGTTCGGAGGCGGCTTAGTATAAACTGTGTGGGTCCCTCCATTAGTTGGAAAAACATCAAGACGCAAAACCACAAATTGGAGGAGAAGCTCGATCGAAAATCGCTTCAGCGTTTACAAAGCGCCAATTATATACTTAGTACTAGTACTCACAATCTGAGGAGGTATTTTTTTACCTTTGTACTGATTAAATACTGCACTGATTAGATACTGGTTATTTCTAGGGTGGGTGCAGAAAGGTGAGATCTGGTCGTAATAACAGTGTTTATAAATTCGAGCCTAAGAGTAGGTATATGCTCGTAATCTAACATTTTATTGTATTAAGTATCGTTTCAGTTTCAGAGAGCCGTGCGGAAACCATATACTCGTATTTGTACACATCAACACACATTTTTGTACATATATTTGTATTTGTCTAATCATATTCTCCGTGGCTGGCACAAAGATTCACGAACTAACGACCGCCCACACAAAAAGTACCATTCCATTGCAATTGTTTAGCGCACTCAGATATATTCATATACGTACATATGTATGTATGTATACAATATTGGATATAAGATGTTCAACGCAGGGCAATCTCAATACTATACTCAAGCAAAAGCCAAGCTTTGTTCCATTCCTACGTTGTTAAGAGGTAAACTTGTTGCCGGTATGTCATATGTACGATACATACATATGTAGGCAGCTATTAAGGCATGTCTGTGCTTGTGTAGGTTTTCTTTGAAGAACGCTATGCGTCAGAAGCGTTGTTATGTACGAGTATTTCTTGGATGCTGGCTAAAGGAGATAAAAAAAATGTCGCATAAATTTACAAATAATTGGCTTGTTGTTGCTGTAAGACATACAATAAGAACAAAATAATATTGTTTGGTTTGACGCTGAAAATGTTGTTTTTTTTTTTACTTTTTAGTTGTTGTCGCTATATACGGAAATAGCTCAATGAAGGTTGTCAGTCACTGAAATTAAATAATAATTAAATTTTGTTTTTGTATTTTATTTACAGAGGGGCGGCATAAGTGCACTGTGTGGGCTGTCTATTGTGTAGGTAGTATCTAATAAATGAACGTGACTGCAATGGTGGCGTCTATGAGTTTTTCTATTGGATCAAAAAGTATTAGAAAAGAAAATAAAATCAAATGGAACTAAACGAGAATAAAATCCAATAAATAATTTAAAATAAAATAAAATAGAAAAAATATAATTAAATATAATATAAATAAAATAAAATAAAATGAAATAAATAAAATAAAATAAAATAAATAAAATAAAATAAAATAAAATAAAATAAAATAAAATAAAATAAAAAAAAAAAAAAATAAAATAAAATAAAATAAAATAAAATAAAATAAAATAAAATAAAATAAAATAAAATAAAATAAAATAAAATAAAATAAAATAAAATAAAATAAAATAAAATAAAATAAAATAAAATAAAATAAAATAAAATAAAATAAAATAAAATAAAATAAAATAAAATAAATAAAATAAAATAAAATAAAATAAAATAAAATAAAATAAAATAAAATAAAATAAAATAAAATAAAATAAAATAAAATAAAATAAAATAAAATAAAATAAAATAAAATAAAATAAAATAAAATAAAATAAAATAAAATAAAATAAAATAAAATAAAATAAAATAAAATAAATAAAATAAAATAAAATAAAATAAAATAAAATAAAATAAAATAAAATAAAATAAAATAAAATAAAATAAAATAAAATAAAATAAAATAAAATAAAATAAAATAAAATAAAATAAAATAAAATAAAATAAAATAAAATAAAATAAAATAAAATAAAATAAAATAAAATAAAATAAAATAAAATAAAATAAAATAAAATAAAATAAAATAAAATAAAATAAAATAAAATAAAATAAAATAAAATAAAATAAAATAAAATAAAATAAAATAAAATAAAATAAAATAAAATAAAATAAAATAAAAAAATTAAAAACGAAATAAAATAAAATAAAATATAATAAAATAAAATAAAATAAAATAAAAAAATTAAAAACGAACTAAAATAAAATAAAATATAATAAAATAAAAAATATAATAAAATAAAATAATATAAAATAAAAAAAAAAAACATAATAAAATGAAATGAAATAAAATAAAAAACAAAATTACAAAAATTTAATAAAATAAAAAAAAATTAATTGAAATAAGATAATTTAATTAAAAATATTTTAAGATAAAATAAAATAAAATGAAATAAGATAAAGTAAAATAAAATAAAGAAATAAATTAAAATATAATTAAAAAAATTGAAGTAAATTAAATAAAATAAAATATATAATTGGCGCTTTGTAACCGCTGAAGCGATTTTAGGTCGAGCTTCTCCTCCAATTTAAGGTTTGCTTCTTGATGTTTTTCTAACAAATTGAGGGACCTACAGTTTATACTAAGCCGCCTCAGAACGGCTGATAGTTTAGTGTGAGGAGCTTCTATTTCATGTCAGAAGTACACTCGGAGGGGTTGACATTCCCTGCCTAGGGGCGACCGCAATTAAAAAATTTAACTCGGCTAAACTTAAAATAAAATGGAAAAATTAAAATAAAAAAAATAAAATAAAACAAAATATAAAAAAATAAAATAAAATACATTAAAAAATAAAATTAAATAACTAAAATAAATAAAATAAAATTAAGTAAAATAAAATAAAAATAAAAATGAAATGAAGTGAAAAAAAATAAATATATAGGTTAATAAATGATTATATAAAAAAATAAAGAAATAGAGTATTAAATAAATAATTAAATAAATTAATTAACAAAGAAACAAAGAAATAAATAAATAAATAATTAGATAAATAAATTAATTAAAATAAAATGAGAAATAAATTTAAAAATTTAAATTGAATTAGGTAATAAATAAAGTAAAATGAAATAAAATAAAATAATAAATTAAAAAAAAATAACAATGTAAAAATAAAATACATTAAAATAAAATAAGACAAAGTGAAATAAAATCAGAAATAAAATAAAAAAAAAATAAAATAAAATTAAATTAAATAAAAAATTAAATAAAGTCAAATAACCAAAGCAAAATGTAGCAAATGAAACCTTACAGGAATTCTCATTTGCAGTTAGGGACTGACATTGATTTCATGAGTGCAAAGTTAATGCAGCAGTCAGTATACACCGTTAATAATTGAAAGAAAACGGTGAGTTCTGATTTATTAATTTTATTATATTATTAAAAGCATTTATTTAGTATTAAATAATCAATCATTATTAATATCTTTTTTTGATAGTCATACCGGTCACCTTTATATTAATAACTCTTGATACGGCAAGTGGTTTGCCAAGACACACATACGAGTATGTATGTCTAAATTTTTAAGAGCTTAAGCATAAATGAATACAGGTAAGTATGTGATCAGGTATGTTTTGTTGCGAAAATAATATTTTTTTTTTATTTTTTATTTAAAGCAAGCAATCATTTAAGGCAAGTGCAATTGCCTTTTACGGAATACAATATCAACAACAATATTCAAATTATACGAGTTTTTCTGATGAATCACAGACTGAGCAGATTTTGTGCTTTCAGCGTTCTTGGCGTCAAAACAAACAACGATCGGAATATTTTAAAAATAAACAAATCAAAATGCAAATTGTATGTGCACTTAAAAAGTAGATATATACATATACATATGTATGTACTTATATATGAGCATATGTGTACAAAACCCACACGCTATAAACAAAACATGCGCTTTAAAGAAAGGATATTTTTATCACTTCAAAGAATGTTATACCATATAACGAGATTTATAGGAACACGCATACATATATACAGGCATAAGTATTTATGTTTGATTGAAATATTTTGTGAGTATATACAACAAAAGTAAATAACATTTCAAAAGCTTAAAAATATGTTTAAAATATCTTTCAGATTTGTTACCAGATTAAGGAATGAGGATAATTAAATAAGCCATATGAAATAGATTTCAATACATCAGCATGCCCTGTTTGGTTGGCTTGCGCCAATCACCGTGGGATAAGCCTCCTTAATATCGCATACAATGTCCTATGGAGCGTATTATGGGAAAGACTAAAGCTCACCTTCAACCAACTGATTGGACCTTATCAGTGTAAATCCAACATTGATCAGATATTCACCATGAGCCGAATCTTGGACCCGTGCGAAAAGAATCATATTTTCATCGATTTTAAAGCTGCCTACCATAGCACATGCCTTCTACGCCGCTATGTATGAATTTGGTTTCCCTGTTGTTGTTGTTGTAACCGCAAATATATTCCTCAAAGTAATTTTTAGGGAATTTTGCGGGCGAGACAGTCCTTGGCCGGATAAAAAATCTGGGTCCTTCCGGTATAAAGACCCGACTGTCACGGGAACTATTGGATTTTAGTCGCCTTTTACGACGGGCATGCCATACCGCGGTTAAATTCTTGAACCCCTAACCCGCAGGGGATACTTATACGGCTGTGTAATAAGACGCTGGGCAAAACTAGAAGCACAGTGAGAGTATCTCCGAGTCGTTCGATATCGAACGAGTTTTCATACCGTGTGCCTTTTATCGTGTGATTTTTTCACTTTATTGCTGTAGTTTGGTCTGGTGTTGAACAAGGACAAGACAAAATATCTCCTGTCATAGAACAGTCATCGTACTCGAGACTCGGCTCCCATTGCCCTCTGGACAGTCATAATTTTGAGGTCTTAAATCATTTCGTCTATCTATATGCTGCAGAAGAATGTACGATCATGACATCTGATGAGTCGGCTTTGGGAGTATTCATCAGAAGAATTTGCGAACGATTTTGTGTGTTGGCAACGGCGAATACCGCAGTCGATGGAACGATGAGTTGTACGAGTTGTATGATGGCATTGTTATAGTTCAGCGAACGCCAATTAAGAAGAAGAAGAAGAATGTTGTCTCATCATATTACTATTATTTTTAAGTTTTGACGGCCGCAATAGCCGAATGGTTAGCATTGCGTACTGCCATTCGAAAGCTCAGGATTCGAGTCTTGGTTCGGCCAACATCCAAAACTAATCCAATTTTGGTCGACCCTCAGCAGGGAATGTCATTTTAAATTAAAAGTACTAAAATCTAAGTGCTTTTACACCGATCTTTTTATATTTAAACATTAATAATTTATTATAGATTTTAATTATTTGACTCACGGAATTTTGTTCATATATGTATGCGAGTATGTGTATATTTTTTTTATTAAAAAATTCACTTTAAGTGATACCAACACAATGGAAATATTATTTACTTGTTGTTATTTTCATATTTATTGTATTTATTTTATATTTTATAATGTACACAAAAAGCGAATTGTCATTGTTTTTTTTAAGAAAGTGCCAACCACAAATTATTGCAAAAAATTAAGTGCAGACCATTTTATGGTATTTAAATGCATGAATTCTGGCAGCCAGCTAAAGTGCAAAAACGATTCTCATTGCCCCCACAGCCGAGATAATTGAGACGTTCGCATCTTTGTGCTCGCTCATTGAAATACCACATTTGACTGGGTCGGCAGCCACGACCTTTTGTGCCGACATTCATTGGTTTCAGGCATAGTTGATTTGCTGTGTAATGAGAACACAAATAAAAATTTTAATTATTATTGTATAAAATATATATGTACATATACATATATGTGTATATATAAATTGTTTTTAAATTAAATTATATAAAAAGTGTTGAAAAGCATTTACGTGGTCTTCCAGGGCAAGAGGAATCTTGTGCGGCTGCGAATGTGGTTAAGAGTAGTAATAAATATACTGTAGTGATATAAATAAATTTCATGTTTACTGTTTGCGCGTGCGAATAACACTGTTGTAAATATTGTTGAATTTCTTTTGAAATTGACGCCTTTATACTTATGGTGGTCGGCATAATAAGAAATGTATTTTTAATTTATGAGAATTTTTTATTAAAAAAAAAAAACAGTTGTTACATTGTACATATGTCGGTCTGTATATGATTTTAGCTGGTTTAAATAACCTGATTTTTTCTTTATTTTTTTAATTCATATTGATACAAATTGCCTGAGAAGTTTAAAGAAATGCACAAGTTTTGTATGCAAATGTATGTTAATATGTTAAAATAATTTATATGTATTGCATATATTATATTTGGATAGTTTCTAAGTAAATATATTCTACTTACTTTCTGTTATTGAATTCATTAACTAACTGTAATTAATCACAATTATTATTACAAAAAACGATGAAAACTTCTACTTAAGTGGGCGTGCTTTTGAATTTCCAGTTATAAAGTGAAAAAGTTAAACAAATAATAGTTTTCAGATGTATATAGTATAATTTAATTTATAATTAAGATTCTTACATCCAATGAGTTTTAAGATTTTGGACAAGCGCTGAACGCCATTCACCAGGAGTCAGTTAACACATTCATAGACTCCCTTCCAGTGAATGGCGTACTCGGAGTAAAAGCACCACCGACCGCAGACAACGAGCTCGAGCTGCCTCGAGAGACCCGCGTGACCCTTGCACAGCTTAGATCTGGATACAGTAGTAGATTAAACTCTCACATATCCAGACTCGACCCCAGCATACTCAACGTATGCCCTGCATGTGGAGAGTCCCCGCACGACGCTAACCACGTCTTCACATGCCCCCTTAAACCAACTCATCTAACCCCCCTCTCCCTTTGGTCCAACCCCGTCGAAACACCACGTTTCCTGGACCTCCCCTTAGATGACCTCGGCGACTTAGATTAATGATACCTGCCCTAAGCGGGGTTAGCTAGCCGCTACTACAACAACAACAACAACAACAACAAGATTTTGGAGAAACTAAGTACTCTGTTTCTAAAAAAAAAACAATTAAAAATATATTTCAAATAAGTATTCCTTATTCGACGGCCGCGATAGACGTGAGGTTAGCATTGCTGAAAGCCTGGCTCGATCAACATTAAAATTAAATTTTCCTAATTCTGGTCTCTCTTCGGCAGTCAAGTCCTCCGAATATATTTTTGACATAAAATAAAAGTTCCTCATAAAAATCCATCGGCCGTTTCGAGGCGGCTTAGAATAAATTGTATAGTCCCTCCATTTGTTCGAAAAACACCAAGACAGACATACACGTATACTACAAATTGGAGGAGAACCTAAAAAAAATGATACCCTGTTTCACCACCTGCATAGAGAGTAATGGCGACTACGTATATGTTGAAAAATGAAGCTATTTCCGCCGAGCTTATTCTCCAAATTGTGTTGTGCATCTTGATGTTTTTCCAACAAACGGAAACTATTTGTTGAAGCGCCACCGCTTAGATGATGGACTTTTATTAGGAAACTTTTTTTCATGTCAGAAATATACCCAGAGGGTTTGAAATTCCCTGTCACCGCAGCTAGATGGGAATGATGGTCTGACCAGTATTGGAACCAGTGTTAATTACTCGGCTTTTACATATCGAAAAATATTAGTTCCAACTTGAAAACTGGTGTTCCATCTGTCATCTTTGTTATGTACTTGGAATTGAACTGAACACGACAAAAACCATTTTTGATGTAAAGTACATAGGCTACAAGATTGGTAGGACACCCCGGTTGTTAATGATATGCAGAAAGTTAGCAAGGATAATAAGGATCAAAGTCAGAAAAAAGCTTATTTGCAGAGCATTACAGATTTTTCAGAGTAGACCTAAACATGAAGAAAAATATTAAGAATTTACACATACAAATATTCAGGGATAGCGAATTCCCACTCAAGGAAATCATAAATAAAATCGCATAATGGGAATGAGAAAAGTTCCTAAATCATTTCAACAAACACAACAAAGCTCAGTCCTTTTGGGTTTCAGAATACAGGCATACAGGAAAATCAACTAGTAGACGAATTAGTAAAAGTAATAACTGAAATCAGGCCAAAAGAGTTTAAATCCTTACTTCACGTTGAATAGCACACAATAAAGAAATCTTATGATAAGAAGAGAAACGTATAAGAAATAAGAGTAATAACGAGCGCACCATGCACCATGTATCTACATGAGTAATGAAAATATCCGTTAACATCTAAATATACCCACCATCAAAAAAGAGATCGCATTCCCATCAAAAAAAAAAAAATACTTAAAAAAACTGCGTAACCATCCAAACACCTTGGTTCAAGCAACAAGTCAAACCCGCCTGCGTTGAAGAGACAAACCAGCCTTTTAAAGAGCAAGAACAAGGAATTTTAGTCAGAGGTCTGAAATATTATAGAGCGATAGAGCCAAATTGTTTTGTTTCCGAATTCTCTACTACTAGCGGAACATTTATCGAAAATCTAAAAGATCCAGCTGAAAGCATATAATTTGATTTTATTGTATTTAGATTCTTATTAAATATTTATGTATATACCTACATTATATCATAGCTAAATCTTTGGTTATCAACAAAGCTGCATAAACATATTTAATATAGCGGAAGCTCTAAGCTTTATTAAATGAGATTTTCCAAGAATTTATTATTTAGCTTTAGGCAAAAAAGATTATTGGCAAAATATACCTTACAAATAACACAGTAAAATTTTTAAATCGTAAATAGACTAATTAGAAAACATACAGTTAAAGGTTTTGAAAATTTCTATAAGATATCCCAAAATTAATACAAGATTTGAATGAAATTGAAAACCACCGCTTTTAGTCTTCAGCTTATGATTTTTCATTGAATCATAAAATACACACAAATATTTCGTTCATTCTGGGGCACCCCATATAAGGCTCAAATTGTCAGTGTGTTGGTTTTTCAAATTTAAACATTAACAATTTCGAAATTTACAAAATTCTTATTAGCCATATTGAAAGCTTTATGCATATTAGCATAAATAGCCACATCGATAATGTTGGTATTGCTGAAATAATCGAAAGCCACAACATTCGCGGCTAAACTCCACGGACCCTTAAGCCAACTGGTAACTTTGGGATTCAATATGGCGGCGCGTTCTTTAGCTGTCTCCAGCTTGTTATTATTCTAAAAAAATATTAGAAAGTTTAACACCCCTTGAATGATAAATATCTCTATAAGGTTACACCCACCAATGACTGTTCCATGCTGCGTATAGCTTGAAAAACCCAACCTTCATTTTGTATTGGTGAATTTTGTTTTTTGCTAAACAGTAAACGCATATTGTCCAACGTCTCTGAGGTATTCATAAAAGCCGTTGAGAAACGTTTCCAATTAGAGCACAACATTTTCGACTCTATAAGAAAAAAAAAATCAGTATTAAATGAATTTATTTAAGAAAAAAAAGCAAACAAAAGTTATTTAACATCTACACGCACCACTTTCCGGATAGGGTAATTCCTGCACTGGATATAATATGATTAGATATTTGTTATCCTTACGTATTTCTTCTATTGTGAGCTCGTAGCATGGCTTAGAACCTTCTTCAGTGCTCGTGTTTCGAATATACACAATATCACCGACTTCCTCGCGTAGCAAATGGTTCAGACCGCTATGGCGCTCGGGATGCTTGTAAAATCCTGTAAAAAAAGAGTGTCAAATGTATTTGCGAGAACTTAGTGGAGATTGAGGTGCAAGTGAAGAAGCTAGTGGTGTACTTTAAAATATATATGTACTTATACTTGAGAAAGTCGCAGATCACTGGGAATCTTTTTTCTGAAATCGCTTTTTTCAGCTATAGCAATGACGGTTAGTACGAGTAAGCTGTGTGGACAAGTAGCCACCAGATCGAGGCCAACGACCTGCTGAAAATACAAAGCCTATCTTATAAATACTCAAAAACATACCGATAGGAAAGGAGCTAAAGTCCAATATGACGACCTCGTGCGAAAGTTGTACGAATCGTTTTATATCTCTCAAGACACTCCTCAGCGGGCGCACAAGTTTATTTTCGTTGACAATATAGAAATTGTGCATTATTTGAGTCGTAGACATCGTCGATTTTATCATATCTAAACAATACAAAAATAAGAAAATCTCGTAATTTATTTTTCTGACTCTCACCCAGTTCGTGTAGTTCACTCACCCAATACTAAAATCTAAATATCGTATGCCAAAAACTAACTGAGACCAGACATCGAATTGTTGGGCAACTACATAATCCTTGATTAGTACCGATTTGGTTTTCGTCAAATTAGCAACATAAGCTGCAGAAGCATGTGTACCTTAAGAAAAGAGCACAAAGAGAAAAGAAGAAATTCAAGATCACAATACATTTAAATCGTTCAAAGCCTACCCGGTATGAAGAGCTCCTTCAATGGCATTTGCGCTATATGCTCCAACTTTGACATCCAATTCGGTTGTATTTTCAAACATTCTACCGTCAGCAGTTCGGTACCGTTAAAACTAGCCACATAATAGGGCAAACACTTGCCTTTTGGATACTCAATTGGCACAACATTTTCATCATAATTATTCCAACCTTGTGGAAATCGTAGTTTACCAATTTTCACATCACTCACTATCTTACCAGATGAATTGGTTATATCCGTAATACGTGCCTCGGGTGGGACATAAGTGGTCGAAGGGTCTTCACTAAATATGCCAATCCATTCGGGATGTTCGTGACATTCGGGACCCCAATTAACTTCTATATGTGAGTCCTGCAACGTTTTACCATCAAGCGATATTGTCAGGTAGATGGGGCAAGCTGTGGAAATATTTATAAAATCAATTGGATTATATTTATTTGTATTTGAAGGAGCTTACCACGCAGCAATAACGGCAGATTATAACAAATGATTAACAAAAAGCTTAGATACATAGCGTTTGTAACGTTCGCAACGCTAAACTTGAACTTAATCTGGAATTGATTGTGATGTTGGTGAAAGCGGTCATCTTGAGTAAATAAGACTGATGCGCTTAAGTGTGGAAATGTAGCGAGTTAAGCTTAGGTATGCACAAATACAACCATTTCCATAAGAATCTTGAAATACAGGCTGATGTTTTGGGGCCTTTCTATTAAAAATTTGTATTTTGCTATTTTAATTAATTGTTAATTTGTAAGTTTGTCTTCTGAGTTTTACTTTAACTGAAGTCTTCGTTCACTACCAGACCCATCCGCCCCCTTTATGAGTCTGGAAAAATCGGACCTAAGACACAGTGATTTTTCACTCTTATAGAGGATTGTACATTATATACTTAGCTCTAGCTTAGCACGTATTGTTTTCTCTAGCATTAAAGTACAGAAGTCACACGCTCTGTTTAGGTTGTCACTTCTTCGTCGACATATTTGAATAGCTGAGCGACCATTTTATATTTTATATTTTATATTTTATATTTTATATTTTATATTTTATATTTTATATTTTATATTTTATATTTTATATTTTATATTTTATATTTTATATTTTATATTTTATATTTTATATTTTATATTTTATATTTTATATTTTATATTTTATATTTTATATTTTATATTTTATATTTTATATTTTATATTTTATATTTTATATTTTATATTTTATATTTTATATTTTATATTTTATATTTTATATTTTATATTTTATATTTTATATTTTATATTTTATATTTTATATTTTATATTTTATATTTTATATTTTATATTTTATATTTTATATTTTATATTTTATATTTTATATTTTATATTTTATATTTTATATTTTATATTTTATATTTTATATTTTATATTTTATATTTTATATTTTATATTTTATATTTTATATTTTATATTTTATATTTTATATTTTATATTTTATATTTTATATTTTATATTTTATATTTTATATTTTATATTTTATATTTTATATTTTATATTTTATATTTTATATTTTATATTTTATATTTTATATTTTATATTTTATATTTTATATTTTATATTTTATATTTTATATTTTATATTTTATATTTTATATTTTATATTTTATATTTTATATTTTATATTTTATATTTTATATTTTATATTTTATATTTTATATTTTATATTTTATATTTTATATTTTATATTTTATATTTTATATTTTATATTTTATATTTTATATTTTATATTTTATATTTTATATTTTATATTTTATATTTTATATTTTATATTTTATATTTTATATTTTATATTTTATATTTTATATTTTATATTTTATATTTTATATTTTATATTTTATATTTTATATTTTATATTTTATATTTTATATTTTATATTTTATATTTTATATTTTATATTTTATATTTTATATTTTATATTTTATATTTTATATTTTATATTTTATATTTTATATTTTATATTTTATATTTTATATTTTATATTTTATATTTTATATTTTATATTTTATATTTTATATTTTATATTTTATATTTTATATTTTATATTTTATATTTTATATTTTATATTTTATATTTTATATTTTATATTTTATATTTTATATTTTATATTTTATATTTTATATTTTATATTTTATATTTTATATTTTATATTTTATATTTATTATAAAAATTTTTTATTACAATTATTAATTTTCTTTTTATCTCAAAATCTCATATTTTGTCTCATAAGATTTTGAAAATAGTTTAAATCTTTCTCAGCATCACCCTGTATTTTCAATTAAGACGCTGAGCCTGTCTTTTTTTATTAATAAATTTAAATAGAAAATGTTGTGCGACATTCATTCATTTAAAAATTTGACGCAATCACAAAAGCGTCACTAATTCCATTTGAGCTGAGTTATTTAATAAGGAACAACAACTGTTAAAATCTGTGCGATATATCACCTCAATAATGCTCATATGTATATAAAAAATAATAAATAAATAAATATGTATATAAAATATAGTTTTATCTAAGTTTATATAGTTAAAAGAATGTGAAATTTTTTTTTGAATAAAATATGAGTTAGATTAGTTTTAAAATTCAAAAAGCGCAGGTTTAATGTCAAAAAACACTGCTGCGGTCGAAGTTTGGCATGTCTATCGAATTTTCAAGTGCCCGAGATTTTGAGCGAAATTTAAGAATTTTTTTGTTAACATACTTATCATTAAAATGGCTTTATGTATTATAAATACATATGTATATGTATTGAATTTGTTTTTTGTTATTTATTTTCTTTTTTATTATTTTCTCTTTAAATGCATTTAAATGCGTTCTCTATAAATTTTCATAAATCATTTAGACTCTATTGAGGTAGCTTAATAATCGAGCTTCAATTGTTCTGTTAATAAATTATTTTTAATCCTAAAATAAAACTACTTTTAATAGCAAATAACAATTTTCTGATAAAAATTTTCTCGAATATCTTAGAGCTGTTAGAGAGTTTAGAGGTTGGTCTGTAATTTCTTACATAATTTATTGCTTGTTTTGAAGACAGACGTAATCAGCACCGTCACACCAACGATAAAAAAGAACACAACTGTGGAAAAGAAGATAAGTTTACAGACGGAAAAACCACATATTTTCGAAATAAAAGATGAAAGCCCATGCAAATAACATTTCAGTGAGAGCTTCAGGGTTTCAGATGTCCATACCAGGCACAGCCAATATCAACTAAACGAGATATGCCAGCATTAGAAACAAAATCAGATGCGAAAAAAATCCGTAAATAGAGTTACAGACTCAGATAAAAACACGCAACAGACATCATTGAACATCCTACATGCATATACCTATATCATAAATTCCTTTTTTAGATGTATTTCCCGAAAGCTTTAGAATAAGCCGCCTTCGAACGTGCGAGGGATTTTTACGAGGAGCTTGATTTTCGTATCAGAAATACACTTGGAGGGCTTGGAATTAATGTAATGGATGTAAGTCGAACAAGACTCGAGCCCTGACCTTCCGAGTGGGTAGTACGCATTGCTAACCACCCGGCTATTACGGCTACCAATGTTATTTTTGTTTTTATTTTTTGCATATTCTTTTTTTATTTATTTATTTGTTTTTTTTTTTTTTTTAACTTACTCAGGCTGTTAAGTAATAATTAATAATATTTTAATTAAATAGGAGTGTCTTTGCTGTATTTTGTGCTATTTTTTTATAATATTTTCACACGTGAATAAATTGTGTTTTTTTTGAGATTTTTTTTTAATAAATACGTTGTTGAAATGTTTCTTATCCTTTTTTATTTTAAGAAAATAAGCGTCTTTGCTTTCTATGCTGGTTAAGGATATTCACTATGAACTAAAAAGCTTAGATAACAGTGAATGTCTTTTCTTTTTATCAATAATAAAATTTTTGAAGTGCTTTAGGCATAACAAAATAGTGAATTCTGTAGAATTGAATTTTTTTCTGAATAAAGTTATTCAGAAACGGTTAACAAAAACTGCTAGTAATGAATTAGAAGCTTTCTCCAGCACCCTTTACTCTTTTACTAGAAGAATAGAAAATTGAATCAGTAGATTATAATAAAAAAGAGATTTAATAATGAAGAAGCTCACGCAAGGAGCGATACATCTAAAGGAAAATTGCTTTGTCTCCATTAAATCTTTGTGTCTTTTGGGATTCTTTAGAGACTTAGAGTTAGACAGAAATAAGAAATAAGTAGAGATGGCACAAAATACCAAAAGTTACAATGCAAATTCTCTACTTGTGTATCTACATGTAGTGACATCACAAATCAAAGTGAACAGTGAAAAATATTAAAAACCAAAAGGATTCTGCTTGGAGTATATAATTTTATTTCACTGCATTCAGTTTGTCATTAAATATGTATATGTGTAGGTAACTAAATCTTTGGTTATCAGTGAAGCTATATTAATATAAATACAAAGCTCAAATTGTTAGCGTCATTAGGTTTTTGAGCGCGAACTACTGTGTGTTGGTTTTACAAACTCAAACACCAGCAATTTCGAAATGTACAAAATTCTTATTAGTCATATTGAAAGCTTTATGTATATTTGTATTAATGGCCAAATCGATAAGGTTGGTGTTGCTGAAATAAATTAAAGCCACAACATTAGCGTGCGAACTCCCATGACTCATAAGCCAATTGGTAATTTGGGGATTCAGCGCGGCGGCGTGCTCTTTGGCTTTCTGAAAGAAAACGAACCTTTAATATCATTTGAATGACTTTTAAGTATGGATGTAAGGATGCACCCACCAATGATGGTATCTTGCTCCGTCTACCTTGATAGATCCAACCTTCATTATGTTTTCGGCTAAAGTGATTACGCATATGGTACAATGCGTCTGATGTACTCGAAAAAATTGTTGAGTAAAGTGTCCATCTGGGGCAGAGCATTTTCGACTCTATAAAGAATACATAATTATATAAATTTCTTTATACGAGTATAACAATGATCAAACAAAAGTTACTCACCACTATCGGGTAAATTATGTATTGGGTACAGTATGATTAGATATTTGTTATCCTTTCGTATTTCTTCTATTGTGAGTTCGTAGCAAGGCTTAGAATCTTCTTGAGTGCTCGTGTTTCGAATATACACAATATCACCGACTTCTTCGCGTAGCAGATGGCTTAGAGAGATATGACGCTCGGAATGGTTGGAAAATCCTGTGAAAAGAAGAATTTGAAATTTATTAGCAAGAACTTGGTTGAACTGTTAAATAGAGATGTCAATCTTTAGAATTCATTTTTCCGAAAGTGGAACTAGCGGAATGCAAATAGGACCTTATAATAACTATAATAATAAATAATTGTTAATTTATAACCGCTGAAGCGGTTTTCACTGGTGCTCTTAATCCACTTTGTGAGGGACGGGTTGATCTTCCATCGTTAAAAAAACCTCTTCTATAGTTTTGGATGTTGATGTGGGCATGACTTGAGCCCAAGACGCTTTGTATAACAGCAGGGTTGCCCATGGGGCTACACTGTCCGCCGATGAGTCCGTGTGCCAGGTGCCTGCAGACTGGTTGATACCATAAGATACAAAGTTAGTATGGTTTGCTTTCTGTAAACGCCACGCCAAAAAGGGCTTGCCTTTCTCTATATGAGTTTAAATTTAAATCGTGTGTTAAAGTTGGATAGTCTGTATCACTGGCTTGGTTAGTATAACCCTCTGTCATTGATTTCATCGAAAAATATTCTAAGGGAACCACAGATCATCGGGAATCACTTCCTTGTTTTAGGTGTCGCAAAGGCGGCAAGTGTGTTGTATGGACGGGTAGCAAACCGATCGACGCCAACGGCCTACTTAAAACTCAAAGCGTTTCGTATAAATACTCAAAAACATACCGATAGGAATAAACTCCAATATGACGACCTCGTTCGAAAGTTGTACGAATCGCTTTATATCTCTCAAGACACTTCTCAGCGGGCGCATAAGTTTATCTTCGTTGACAATATAGAACTTATCTGTATTATTTGAGTCGTCGCATTCGTTATATCTAAACAATATAAAAAAGGAAGAAAATCTCGTAATTTTTGTTTCCGACTCTCACCCAGTGCGTGTACCAAACTCACTCAATCCTAAAATCCAAATATCGGATGCCAAAGACTAGTTGAGACCAGACATCAAATTGCTGGGTAATTATATTATCATCGATCTGCACCGATTTCGTCAAATTAGCGGCATAAGCTGCAGAAGCATGTGTACCTTAAGAAAAGAGCACAAAGAGAAAAGAAGAAATTCAAGATCCCAATATATTTAAACGTTCCCAAGCCTACCCGGTATGAAGAGTTCCTTCAATGGCATTTGCGCTATATGCTCCAACTTTGACATCCAATTCGGTTGTATTTTTAAGCATTCTACCGTCAGCAGCTCGGTACCGTTAAAACTAGCCACATAATAGGGTAGACATTTGCCTTTTGGATACTCAATTGGCACATCATTTTCATCATATCTGTTCCAGCCTTGCGGAAATTTTAGTTGACCAATTTTCACATCACTCACTACCTTACCGGACGAGTTTGTTATATTCGTAATACGTGCCTCGGGTGACATATAAGTGATAGAAGGGTCTTCTCTAAATATGCCAATCCATTCGGGGTGCTCGTTACATTCGGGACCCCAATTAACTTCTACACGTGAGTCCTGCACTGTTTCACCATCAAGCGATATTGTCAGGTAGATGGGGCAAGCTGTGGAAATATTATATTTGTAAAAACTGTTGGATTATATTTATTTGAATTTGAAGGAGCTTACCACGTAGCAAAGCCGGCAGAGTATAGCAA